>JARVLU010000002.1:10747169-10758661 GCA_031762415.1 Simpsonichthys santanae | reverse complement strand
ACAACAACAATACAGCAAAAGTTTTTTTTTTCCTTGAACAATCAACAATAGACAATCATAAAAGAGAAGTACAGAATAACTTCTGTTAGAATAATGCAAAAAAATCTAAACCTAAAAATCTAAAAAGAGCCTTTGTGTCATCAGGTCTTACTTTCTTGGCCCCTGGGGAGCAGGTGTCAGGCGGAGGGGTGCTGGTGATATTCAGAGGGCTTGAGCCACAGCTGGAGGGGGACGAGCCTCGAATCCTGAGAGAAAAAACAGACGATTTCATTGCTCATGAAATCCACCTCCTGTTCTCGTGAGCTGGCCTCTAGAACTGTGTGCAGGAACCAACATGATGTCTGTGATTAACCAAGAGGAGTCGGAACCCATCACAAAACAAAGACTTCAGATCTACATAAACATCCCTGCTTTGAGTCGAGCGCAGCTAAATTTATCCACCAACACAAGAAGATTTGATGCTGCAACCAACCAGTCCTTGGTCATAATCATCTAGTCTAATCCAAAGACAACCTGAGATTAAATGCACAATCACTTTTTTCAACAACAAGCCACTTTTATAGATGGCTATTAAAAGTTACAGGTGAAAAATGTCCTCTAGCAGGCAGTTAGTCAGCTGTGCAGGTGGTTTTTCACTTTTCATTAGCAGATGCTCAAGTTTTTAGAGCTAAAATAAAATCTGATAATCAGAAGCAAAACAACACGTTTGACTGTTTAAAGAAAGTTTTACAACAAATTACTGAACTGAGTGGAAATGTACCGTGCTTTTCATTGTATAGATCACACCTTTTTGCTTCAATTAGCATGCATTGAGACTTAAACAGCAAAGCAACTTATTTATGTTCCCCCCCCCCACATTTATCACCCAATTTTTGGCTGAGATCTGACAATTTCATTCAATCTATGTAAAATATTAAACACTACCATTTTCAGCCACTAGAGGGTGCTCAAGTAATATGGCAAGCCAAGTGTTTACTTAATAGGTAAACGTGGCTATTAATGAGACACTTGGCTTGCCATACCAAGACGCCTTCGTCTCGCTCCGGAACTCCTGGAGCAAACGTCAAATCAGCTGCATTTTGCTGCGTCGCCCACGTGAAATGCAGCTGATTCGACCATTAAAGTGTGTTTATGAAAAGTTCAACTGAGACACACATTTTCTATAACGTCGAGCAAACAGTCAGTGTGGATCAGTCACAGTGTGGATCAGTCACAGTGTGGATCAGTCACAGCACAGCCAGTGAGCCGACAGTGTTAGCTTATTGTGATATTTCATGCAGTACCATATGTGGTGATTTTCCATTTTACTCTCATGTTTCTACAAATCATGAGAAATAAACTCAGGACGGAACATGTGAAATGTTTTGTAAAAGTTCAAATCCTGGACACAGTTCGTCAGAGATGCTTCCAGGTTGCCAGGAGGCCCCTGATGACTGACACATCACTCGTCTCAGTTATTTTCAGGGTTTTAATACAAAGTGGGTCACAGTGATTTTTCAGCTTGAGCTCATTTTCACCTCTGAATCTCCATCACTTCTTCTGCTATCATGCGGCCGATCTTCCCAGCTCCTGCTCTTGTGCCACCGGGGATGCCAGGCACGGTTTGCAGCGCCCGTCTCCCCCCACCTGTCAATCAACAGCAACACTTTATGAAGAGGGATGACGTGTGAACTTAAAACAAACGTGGGTTTTGGTTTATTTTTGATGCTTTTAGGCTGTGGATGAAAGAGAAGAAGCATTTTACCCTCTGAGGTCAGAACACTGTCCATACTCTGTGGAGATACAGCAGACTGGGGATAATCTGATCCTTCCATAATAGGACACCTGGAGAGAACACCACACATGAAAAACTTCTTCCAGAAGCACGAGCATGTAAAAAAAAAAAAAATCATTGAGTGTCTGGATACTCACGACACAACAGTGTTGGTAGAGACGATGTACTCCACCTCCTTGGTCCAAGGGTTCATAAAGCTGAACCATCTGCTCCTCAACGTAATGAACGAACCGTCTTTGATTTTGAATTTGTAACAGTTGGTGTTGATCTTTTCTCTCATCTGCAGCACTGTGAATATTGGAAGTGCCTACTGAGTGCAACAGCACAAACAAAATGTCTGTCTTAATGGCCTGGACTTTCAGAAAACATACCTTGTCTGTGACACTCTGCCAGGTGGCTGATGTCGTCCTGGTGGAAATACTCGTAGAAGGAGGTTCCCAGCAGCTCTTGGGGCAGGTACGCTAGGATAGCTGTAGCTCTGGGGAAAAAAAAAAAAACACAGATGATGTTTTAACTTCCTGCTGACGGTGGTTGGCTCCTCAGGAGAGACATACCCACTCTACAAGATGAGGAAACATTGACCAAAGTGGAAGATAGCTCTAACATGATGCCACAGAATCTTATGTCACTTCTCAGCATCTTTGACTCAATTCCTATCTCACAACAGGTACCGGTAATTATTTAATCCAGTACTGCCAGTTCAAGGTCAGATAGTCAGTGACTTAACCAGCAAACCTCAATGACGTCTCAGTTATTTGGGAGGGTGATAAGACCTCTGGTGGGATGAAAAGCAATACCAATTAAAGCAACACACATTCTGGTGTTGACCCTGAGCTGCAGTCAAACAGCAGCCGGTTCTCTTTTCCAGCCGTTGATTCAGATGCCTGATGAAGTTGGCTTGGATGCTGCACTCCTAATCCACCTTAAATCTAAAAAAGAAATTCTCTGTTAACCCTTTTCCGCTTTCCTAACCAGCTGGCCCATGGCTCCAGGCCACTGAAAGGCCAATTTAAACAGCTTCTAAAAAAAGTGCACGAGAGAAATAGTGAAAAGATTGTAGCGACATCTTGTGGCAAAACCTTCAAATAACAACCAATTAAACATTGTCTTCTACACCAATTCCTTTTAAAATGTAAAAATTCAAACTGGCTGACCTCTTTTTAAAGCCTTTTATTCCTTAAACTATTCCAGTACATCAACACCAATTCATCTGCAACATGTTGAATTTGATCTTTCAAAGAGACTAAAGTGACTCGTTTAGTTTAACCTTTCTGTTTCTCACCTCTGGTCTACGAAGACAAACTTCCCGTCGATGGCGTGCCGGGAGACGTATTCTGTGGGTTTCACTCTGATGTCCGCCACACTGGGCTGCGGGACGATGTGGGGGTGCAGGCGGCCGATGGCTACCAGGCAGCTTAGGTTGCAGCCCTCATTGTCTGGCTCGTTGTCTTCGTCAAGCCCCATCTTCGTGGGCGGCCAGCTCTTTAGGTAGCCTGTGCTGTGGATGGTGCAGAAGCTCTTACGGTCAGCTGGAACGACATCGAGAAGAGGGGGGACAGACAAGAGGTTATGTTGAAAATGTTAGAACGGGGGGTATTTTGAAACTTTTACAGTGATATAAAAACAACAAGTTTGACTAATGATCATAAACCACATCTGATCTATTGTATCATTATGTTGATTTAATGTTGTATTTTGATTTTAGGAGAACTCTTAACACCTATCCAAAGTGAAAAATGATTTTTTTTTTTGTTAACTTTGGAACATGTATGTTATTTGAATGAATGTATATCCTCCTTGTTGAACAAAACAACTATCTAAACTGAACTGATAAAGTAAAGGTCAAACATTTCAAATGTGACCAAACAGAATTACCGGTACTCATGTCACATGATTCATTTGTTTTTAGATCTTTACAACAGAAAGATCTTGTATTAAAAAAAATAATAATAAATGAACAACACTCCTTGAAAATAGGTTTGTTTTCTGTTTAGGCTGATCTGAAAGCAACACAGAATATTGTTGATTTAACACACTTCCAATCAAAGTATTTAAATAATTGTAGATGTATAAATGTTGGAAAACTTATCAGGATTGTGAACAAAGAATAAAAGCAATGAAATCCTTGTTGCCATGAAAACCCTTTTTTTCTACTCTGAGTTCTACAAATATGTCAAAGAAAAAGTAAAAGATTTCCTAATTGATGGCAACCTAAATTAATAGTAGTGTGAATGCTTATTAATCGTTTTATTGTTATTATTTATTAAGCATTTTTGAAATTTTATACCGCTGTTTGTCTCACAGAAAATGAATTGAGCTCATTTTACATCTTTCAAATCTTTAGATGTGTTTTACAGCCTTTTACTGCTCCTTTCACATTTTGTTCTGCTTCAGCTTCTTTCAGCTTCTTTGTGCAAATGTAACTTTTTTCAGCTGCTTCTTTTTGTTACTGTTTTGTGCTCCTTTCAGATTCTTTCTGCTAATTTCAGCTTGTTACGCTCCTTTCAGCTTATTCCCGCAAGTTTCAGCTTTTTCTGCTATTTCAGCTACTATTTAGCTGTTTTACCATAATTTTAGCATTTTCAGTTAATTCCAAATTATTTGCACTCTTTTCAGCTTCTGTTAATTTAAGTTTTTTACGATTTTAGCTACTGTTCAGCTGTTTTTTTTTTTTAATGATTTTTGCTAATTTCTGCTTTTTGCAGATAATTTCTACTTTTTTGTGCTCATTTCTTCTTCTTTCATCCTACCTGTGCACAATTTTGTTCTCTCTCATTCTTTTGGTGATTTAAGCGTTTTTCTGCCTTTTTAGCTACTTCAGATGGGGATGTTATTGCACATTTATGCTTTTTTTTTTTTTCAGATTATTTAAACTTTTTTTGTGCTCATTTATGTTTCTTTTATCATAATTGGGCAAACTGTGTTCTTTCTGCTGTCTTCTGCTACTTTATGTTTGTTCTAACCTTTCAGCTACCCCGGTACTTTTTTTCTTTAGCCTTTTTTTTTAGTCAATTTCTGCTGTTTTCATATACCGGTAAATAATAAAACAAATCCTGGTAATTTCTGCTTCTTTCAGCCAAACTACCTTATTTCTGTCCCTTTCAGCTTTTTCTGCTAGTTTAAACTTTTTTCAGCCTTTTCAGCCTCTTTTCAGCTATTGTTTGCTAATTTATTTATATTTTTAGCTAATTTCAGATATTACTCTGAAAATTCTTCAGCAATAAGCATTCACAAAGCATTTTTGCAGGAAATGCAAATTCTCTAGTTTTAATTGTTTTAGTCAGGGTTATTATTTTCGACAGGGTGATTTACATTAATAAAGATGTAATGAATAAATATATTTAAAGAGCCAAGTGTCCTTTTTGTTAAAAAAAAATGTATTTTTTAATCAACAGTTGTAATTCCTTTAGCTAACAGAGATCCAACTAAAAATATAAAGCAGGAAACAATACTGAAACCCTCACAGTACATTTTATATGAGTAAGGTGAAACATCAAGGATGAGAAGAGCTTCGTTTAAAACCAGAATCTAATGTTGTACCTTTTTTCTTGGAACAGGTTGAGGGGAAATCTTTATCTTCTACTTTGACAGAAGGTCTGTTGCACTTCATTCTGCAGAAAAAAGACCGTCTGGCTCCGGAACAGAGTCGAGATGGACCCGGTGTGATGTCCGTCTTCACAGGAAGACCAGCTGAAAATACAGATTCTTCAAGTTAGAACAGCTTTCAAAACAGCTAACAGCCTTCAGCATGAAAAAAGAAGCATTTTGACCTCTGAGTCATAAAACATTGTGTGAAGAATCATAGGATAATGTCCAGAAATTGAAAAATAATATAAATATGGCTGCAAATAGCACATTTTGAATGGGACAAAAAAATTACAACAGTAGTTGAGGTTGTTTGTGTGATCATCAAACTTTGATTTACAGACTTATTAGAAATGTTTCTACACTTTACGCCTTATTATTCGCGAGTCAGAAGCTTAAAAGTTTGGTAACAATGTATTACGGTAATAAAAACGTACAATAACTAATAGGTAATAAATCATTTTATTTTCCATCAGCTGTGTTGGAGTTCTTAAGTAATGCAGGTTTACCAAGTATTTTTTGTATTTTTTTTTCTCCCTCAGGATTTATTGCACATTTAATTCAGATAACTTAGTTTGTTGTTTGGGAAATATCTTTTAGAAAATTCAATATTAGGCCTGTCACAATAACAAATTTTGCTGGGCGATTAATCATCTCAGAAATTATTGCGATAAACTATAATATTGTTTGAAATTTGACAATAATTGGTAATTATTGTCAAATTTAAGAAAAAATGTGTGTTCATTTATTTTGAGTGTAGTACCTTGTTTTGACCACTGGATGGATGTACAAGACTGTTTGAACTGAAGGATGGATAGTGAGGGAGCAGCATGTCTTTAAGAAAAATGGGAGGGAGGCCTCTAGTGATATGGGCTGTCTCTCATTCCTTTTTTGGGTTCTTGAAATGGCGGACGCTCGGTGTGGATTGAGCTCTTTAGCATAGCATTGTTCACACAAAGCTAAAAAAAACAGTAAACAAGTTCTCTGCTTCTTTTTGCAAAGAAAAAACTTTTACACGAAGGCACGGGGTATCAACTGTGAATTTTGGATATTCAACAAGACAGAGGTATTTTCCTCCCTGAGGTCAGCCTGTTAGCTTAGCTCGTAGCTTAGCTTCTCAGATTAGCTGCTTTTAACAATACAAAAATGCAATTTTGGATGGCTAAATGGATTTTAAAGAGAAAGGAGAAAGGGAGGGGTCAGTGAAGAACACCGGAGTTGAGCATTTTGTCATCCAGTGTCTTCAGTAGAAAGAGAGAGACACAAAGAAACGATAAAGCCAATAAATAAAAATGAGGTCAATAATGACAGGCCTGTTCAATATACGGTAAACAAATAAATTAAAAAAAGGCCAAATTGTAAGGAGAAAACCTTTGCTGCTCATTTGAGAAATCTAAACCTTTAAAATTCCAAAAAAGTACTTTAATAATGTATCTATGTCTTCAAATAAAACAAATCCAAGATGTTGTTTTCAGATTGCTGTTGTGTTGTTAGTCTGGTGAGCATTTTTAAAGCTCGACCGCTTCGGTTGTTTTCTGATATCACCAGGAAGAGCAACAGATTAAGACGTAAACCGAGTCAGGGGATGAAAAAAGGGACGGGGAGTTAACCAGACTGCTGGTTCCACAAATGATACGTGTCTGTCCTTGCTTACTTTTAGCGTCAATGAGTCTCTCTCGTGGGGCTGTATCTGAGGAGGACAGCTGCTCTTTGACTTTAGCGATGTCCTTGGGGTGAAGGTAGTCGAACAGACTCTGACCTATCAGGTCATTCTTAAGAAAACATGATAACGGGAGAAAAAAAAAAACACAAAAAATACAGATTTATCACACAAGAATAATAATTTAGTTTGACAAACAATTTGTAGCCATATTTTTTTCTGTTTGCCTGAAACGCAGCAAAATAATCTACATCTATAATATGAAACTAAACTACGTAGAAAAACAGAAATTATAATCAGACGTAATGATTCAGTCTTTAGATTAGATATTAAACCATGACAGACCGCTGCCATCTTTAGATTTGTGGAAATCGTTTAATCTTCTTTGTAGGAAACAAAGTACAGACTTCCTCTCTTGATCTGCTTCACACCAACGATAAAAGTTGGTTTTATTAAATTTGAAAGCACATTTATCTTTTTTTTTCTTCTTTTTTTACTTCTCTCAAGTAACGTCTAACTTTAATGAACTAAATATGTTCTGAATCTCTGCTTCTCTGCCTTTTGAGTCCACATTTACAATTCACACTAATGTTCTCTTGTTTTTATTTTGTGTACTTTTTTTTTACAAGTTAGCTGCTTCTGCACACTTTGTGCTACTTTATCTACATCAAACCTTTCAAGAGCTGGGTACCACAGCTTTTAGTTTATGTAACGTTTATGCTTTTGAAAATATTTTACTTTATTTACAAAAAAAAAAAAATCTTGTTGAAATAAACTGATTTTTTTCAGTTTCTTCAAACCCATTGTGCTTTTTTAAAACCGACTTCATCATGTTTGCTCTATTCTTTTCATGCTACTTTTAGCTACTGTTTGGTTAACTTTAGCTTTTAGCTACCATTCTGCTATTTTGAGATTTTTCCTAGCCTTTTGATACGTTAAGCTTTCAGCAACTTTTCGCTATTTTATCTACCACTATTACATTTAAGCTGCTGATTTGCTACTTTTAGCTTTAGCTAGTGTTTTGCTACTTTCAGCTTTTTCGCTGGTCTTTTGTTACATTATCTGGTTTCTTGATACTTTTAACTGCTGGATAACCTTTGGCTACTTTTAGCTAGTGCTCTGCTTCTTTAAGCTTTAATAACGTAGTTTCAGCTTCTTCAGCAAGTTTCAACAGTCATTCAGCCCTGAACACTACATTTTAATTAAAAAAAAACAGATTAGCTTCTCCAATTTCTTCAGTTATAAACCAATTATTTCCAAACTAAATGCACCAATTCACCACATAAATATTTTTTTAAAGATACAATCACGTTATGCATTCATCTAAAATAATGAGTGGCTCTAAAATATTAACACAAATAACTGTTGATCCTTTTTCCAATCACCTCCTCAGCATACCTGGCTGTAGTTGAGAATCTTGTACACAGATTCAGAAACAAAAAGAATTTTGCCTCGGTCGCACCCGACCACAAACAGGAACCCATCAGCAGCCTGCGTTAATACACAAACACAACAAACACAAATAAACAAACATTCAGGATGTAAAATTATATTCATATACACAAAAAGCTTTCACATCACATGCGCCCTCATTAGTACCCTAACTGATCATCAGACTGCAGACTTGAAAATCACAATACAACCACTCATGCTATTAAAAACTGATAAAATATTTGATGATCATCTGTGTACTCACCCTGAGTATCAAATGCTTCAGTTCATCATCTGACAGGAAGGAAGGTTTGTAGTTGGCCTCTGTGTACGGGTTGGCTGCACCTGTGCACGGCAGAAAACACAACTCATATTGCAGGGGATCCAGACTGCACGTGCACATGCTCACACACACACACACCCTTCAGTATAGATCTCTATACAGCCCGTGATTCATTTATACTTTAAAAACACCTCCATACAACAATGCATGCTCAATAATTCAGGTAGAAAAATCTAAAAAAGTTAAGTCTGGTCCTCTGGACATTCAAATATCGAGGAACTAAACAGCTACTGGTCAAAAGGATGGCCCAGCACAGAAGATCTTCATCATCAGGCCAGAACTCTGTGGTCTACACACATCTCTTTCAGGGATGAAGATGTTCACATCCTTGATAGAGAGGAACAATGGTTTGAGAGAGGAGTAAAGGAGGCCATCTTTGTGAAAAGAAACCGTCCATCATTAAACAGAGGTGGAGGCCGTTTCTACTTTTTTGTTTTGTTTTTTGAATGTCCAGAGGACCAGACGTAGCTTTTTTAGACCTCAATACAAGGTCAGCAGGACTGTTGTTACCAGACTCAGTTTGCTCAGCTGCTGAAATCTGAAGCTTTCATAATCAATTCTCCATCCTTTAATCTTTGCAATGAGCTCTTCTATATGACCGTCACATTCTCAGCTGCTCAGAAATGTTGCTTTGACAAATCAGACATTAAAAAAAAAAACAGACAACGAGGAAGCAACATATTTCAAAACATAAAAATACATTTTTGTGAAGCTTTTCTGTTAAACGTGGAAAAATAAATACATAAATGAATAAATACTGGTAAATAAAACACTGGTCTTTTCTGAATCGGACCACTAAAATATGTCCTTTCACAGCTTGGTTGTGCTATTTTATTAGAGGGGGACCTCAATGTAATTATACAAAACTGGTTCATGCATTTGTCATGTCTAGACTGGACTATTGCAATGGTTTGTTATCTGGGTGTCCAAATACTTTAAAAATGTCTTCAGTTGATCCAAAATGCTGCTGCCAGAGTCTTAACTGTAGTTAGTAAGAGAGATCATATCTCTCCAGTTTTAACTTCTCTCCATTCACTCCCTGTCAAATCCAGAATTTAATTCAAAATCTTCTAACCTCTGAGCGTCTTCATGTGCTGGACGGCCATTCGCAGGACTGTCAGCTTATCCAGCTTACGGGACATGGCGTTACAGGTGGGCACCAGCGACGCCAGCTCGTCGATGAAGCTGTTCATCTTGTCCCTGCGACGCTTCTCGATCTGGCTGTGAGCCTCTCTATAGAAACATAAAGCAGTGAACGTCTAAGGGCACAAATTCATTTTCACTTTTTTTTTTTTTTTAACTTCTTCTTCAAACTTTTTTCTGTCCCCAGTCCGATCAAGTCACCTTTAATTAATATAAGAACTCGTATGTATTGAGATTCAAAAAAGTTTCTTACCTGGCATTTTTTCTGCCCAGTTGGTCACTGAAAGCAAAAATAAACATTAAAATGGATGATTGAATAGAGGAAAAAAAAAATCACTGACATACTCTAAAGTTGAAGAAATGGGGCTAAAACTAATCTTACACATTCTGCAATCTTAGCAATGATGGCAATACAAGTTGATGATCATTAGGCCTGGGCTAATTGCTGGTTTAAAGGTAAATCATAGTGTTGAAAAGTCACTAAAGGTTTTTCATCACACCATTCTTATGGTTTAGAAGTGTTTTAATAAGAATGACAAAAAAGCTCCTTTCATCAGCATCAGAAACGGACTAAACCAGACGGCTCCATTTTGTTACAGAGCCAAGAAGGAATGTGCCAGTTTTTGCTTTGTTTTGATTTTTCCACTCTTCGGTCACATAAAGTGACAAGTAGCCCTCCCAATTTCCTAACTGTTCTTCTCAACTTTTATGGTCTTAAAAAAAAGAAAGTAATCAATGATTATTTGTACATTTTATCAAGCAGATAATCCAGTCGGTCATGGCTAGAGGAACAACACCCATCTCTCTTTTCAAGATAACACTGTTTTAAAACTAATGTTTGCAACAAGCTACGAGAGTTAGCATGGTAGCAGCTGAAATAAACAACCAGCTGCAGGCTCACTGCAGAGGCTAATAAATGAGGCTAATTCATTCCTAATATAAGCACGACATGCTCTCACTGTGAAGAGAATTATTGCAAAAGTTTCAAAAGTGCATAAAACAGAACATAAATCTGATTCGAGCTATAACGTTAGGAGTTCAGCAATGACAAAGACTTACCTGCTCAGTTTATCTTTATCTGAATCCATGTCACTAAGATGGTAAAGAGAAAAAGACGTTAATTCAACGAGAACATTATAACACACTGAAACAACAGAGTTCAGTGAGTTTGTGGGAGTGTGTGTATGGGGAGAGGTTCTTATCGGGTTTTTTAATATTTCATGGTGCAAAATCAAGTCTGGGTTTGTGGTGTTTCAGATTGATTAAAGTCGCTGAATTTATTAACAGGGAGTCATGTTTGAACTTACTCGAATGAGAAGCCATCGATTCTGAAAAGAAACACACATTTATTAATTAATTTATGTCATTGGGGTAAGAAAGTTTTTGATTAATTACAATGTGTAAGATGTGAAGCGACACTGGTGCTCAGTGTTTAGCATTGTCATTAAATAAGGCACATATCTAATAAATTTGTCTTATTTTTTATTATTAATATGGTTTTGTAAATATTTTGTGTTTTCTTTTAAATTTGAAATGAACAAATAAATAAATAAAAA
>JARVLU010000002.1:10717849-10737739 GCA_031762415.1 Simpsonichthys santanae | reverse complement strand
TATATATATCAAGTATTTACTCGTTTTTAATTTGTTATGTTTATTCCTATTTCCGGTACCCTGAGCAGTACTCATTGTTCATTTGTTACTACAGAATCATGAGAAAGTTGGTCCTCCAGCCTTTTCAACCTCACATGAAACTTTGTTGTCTTCACATTCACACACATACAAAACATTAATAATGTCACTAATGTAATCCACACTGTATTTCTTTACTGTAAGTACACAGGTCCAAAGAATTATCAGTTTACGAAAACGTTGTTGCCTTGTGGACAGAGAAACCAAAATATATTCTGCTTGTGACGGAGCTGCAGCTCTGGATGCTCGGGCCACATGATGCTCTGCTTTTAAATTTGTACATGCAAAACATGCTTTAGATACAAATTATGCTTTATGTTATTGCCTTTAAAACTTCCTGTTGGGTTGAACTTGGCTGGATCTACATGAGTAATGTTACTAAACTAAATGTACTAAGAATTAAACAGGAAGGGAAAATATCTTAGCTAATATCAGGGTGAAACAAAGTGTCAGCATACCGGTATATGCTGAATGTGCAGAGTTTGAAAAAGTAGAATGGGAGACTTACATAAAGACTTGTTTTATAAAAGCAGAAGTTCAGGATGGTTTACATGTGTGACTGTGGACTTTGGACTCAAGAATTTTAAAGCTAAGAAGAAAATGAAGGGACTATAACCACCGGAAACACAATATTATGGTACATTCAGACAAAGATTTAGGAATTACCTGTCAAACTTAGCAAAAAAAACAAAAAAAAAAACAAAACAATTTTAAACATTTAACAACAAATCAAACCTGTCACAAATTATAGATAATTCAACAGTTTCTTCTGCTATAATTAACACAAACCTTATCTCTTTGCGTATATGCATATAGAGCAACAGGATGTGTCTGAGTTGCTCTGCAAAAGCAGCCACAGCTAATGAGGTTTTAAACAGCTCTTATCAAATACCACACATCAGGCCAATATCCTGACTTGTTGGACTTGGCAGAGCTCAGTTGCAATAGATTACTAGTGGGACAGTTAGTCAGTAACCACTTTATAGGATAAACCTCTAGAATTTTGTTTTATTTAACCTTTATTTATACAGATAGTCTCATTGAGTCACAAGGACTCGTTTTCAAGGGACCTGTTTATATGCTCGACTGTGGTTTGTTGTTATTCCTAAACTTAAAAAAGCCATTTACAACCACAGGACAGTGGATTTGAGTACATGCATTGTATCTCTAAATGCAACAAGAATATTTTATTTGGCTACAGGAATTACAGGCAACATTTAACTCTGGCATCTGAAAGTCCATCTTACTCAAACACTTTTTAAGGCTACATGGTTAGTTTGACTTTTAGAAATTTGGCTAAATGAAATAAGAGATAAAACACTCCAGTCTGTGCATAAATTATGAAGCTACAGACAACAGAGCGCAAACTCAGCCTGCAGACAGAAAAGGGAAGTAACTCGCTTGTCTCTGACACTGGGTAAAAACAACAACCCACAATAACAAACCTAATTAATTAGCAGTGAAAAACAAAACAAAACAAAAAAACAGTTTTTGCATTTCTCATAACTTGAACCATGTAGGTGGTAGGCAAGTTTTGGTAAAACTTAGGTATCAGTGTAATGGAAATGTAAAGTACAAAGCTGACTTTAATTGAAAATAAATGGTAATTTTTCTGCAGTGATTCTAAAACTAAACACAGCTTTGATAGGTCAGCTTAAATAAGCTGAGTGAACTTGTTTTTAGTTGTTCAAAATAAGTTGACAATTTTTTTAAATGTATTTTATTTGACCTCAATATTCAAAACACTGGCTGAGCTATAACCATTTTTGTGTTTGCTAATGTTGCTTAACTCCGGCAGTCACTTCAAATGGGATCATCCAAAAGGTATCAGATGTAGATGTTCATTCAGTGATTACTTTCTAGGAATTTCATTCAACCCCGTCACGTAGTTCATGAGGTATTTTGATTGACGGTGCAAACAAAAGCACTAAGAGACATGGGCAAAACATTTTTGCTCCACTGTCAACTTTGGTGGCATGCACTTAATGAGTAAACTTAACTTTGTGAGCAGGTTCTGACTGATGGTAGTTTATTAATTTAGCTTGACCTTCATTTATGTCTTTTTGCCAACGGTTTACAACTTTATGAAAGACAGACGGCATCTAATTAACTAATTAGCACCTTTGTGGTTGTGAAGAGGGGGATTCATAATGATATTCCCAGTATGATCATGGATTGAAATCTCAGAACTAGAAATGATGAGCATTTACAAAGAAAATACTTAGCTTGGCTTTAGTGGGTTGTACCGGTAGCTCAGTAATACAGACCGTGTGAAAAGAGAATATCGCAACTAAATTTCTCGCTAAAGTCAATATCAACATTTTAATTAAAGAAAATAGCACATCTTTAGCTGCGACAGAGGAAGCAAAAGACATCTGACATCATTCAACAAGGACAGTCTAGTAAAATAAATAATGATAATTATTCATTATAAAACACAGTCATCCATCAATGTGCCATCAAAGGAGTGGGTACGGGTAACTCAAAGTATTGCTCTGGCCCAAACAAGCTGGGCTTTCTGCATGACTCGCCAAATTTCAAAAGTTGAGAAAACTCCTACCATTACCCATCAGACAGGCTAACCACATTATCCCCAACCAGTTCCTTCATGTTTACCCATCTCACCAACGTCTGGCCTACTTTTACTCACGGCCACTTTGTTTTTTCTTATGCAAATCAAACATTATCTTCACAATCAACAGCTTTGCCATGTCATCACTGCAAATTGCTGTTATCAGCCAACACTGGTGAGCACTTTTGTTTAATGCCGCATGTCTAGAAACTGCAAGAGCAACGCTGGCTTGAGTTTGAAGTTTACCACAGACATATTTCCTGTCACAAATCGGTTAATTCATAAACTGTTGATACAACCACAACAAAGGCAGACTGTTAAGATTAAAGCTACATTAAGAATGAAAATACTGTATACAGTACATATAAAAAAAAATGGGTGTGTTGACTGGTGAATGAATGTTGATTACTGGTACTAGTGGCGCAGAGGCTAGAGAAGGTGGATCTGTGAGCGTAAGGTCACCGGGCCAATTCCCTGGACCGACATCATCAAAATGAGGGTGGAAAAGGTGAAGCACCCACCCACCTGCCTCCACCCTCATCTGCCCCACTCTGGGCCCTTGAGCAAAGCCCTTAACCCCCAACATCATCTGCTCCCAAACAGGTCTCTCCTGAAAATGAGTCCTCATGACTCAATGAGACTATCTGTATAAATAAAGGTTAAATAAATAAGACAATAATCATTTAATAAAAGGTTAATATTATTGTTAAAAAAAAAGCTTCTGGCCACTTATCAAAAACATTTGTTGAACATTTCATGGCAACTTGTAATTTTTTTAAATAATTTTTACCACTTTTATTGTGGCAAATAACTGTTTTTTTAAATTGTTTCACAATTCTAAATTATATATACCTGTATATATATATATATATATATATATATATACACACAAACACTACACAGTACTGTATACAGTATACTGTATATACTGTATAAGTAACATAATCTTGGTATCTTTTAAAAAGTTCTATAAAGCTCTTTCCCGTGAACTTTCAAGTCAGTTTGTGCCAAAATAAAAAAAGTCTATTTAGGATTTATTGGGCTGATCCAGATTGGTAAAGAAATAAAATTTTAATGAGACTTTTTAATGGCAAACCATTGAGGACTTGGGGAATCCTTGCCAAATATTACATCACAAGATATTTGCATGTCTGCTGAGGGATGACCAAACAAAAGCATCATTTTGGAGCATCTGTGGAAACCAAGCTGTCACCACGTTTCCATTCAGTTTCACGGCGTTTTACAAGTAAAAACATGACCCTCGGCACCGCAAATGGCTCAGATATGAGACAGAGGAGAGCCCAGAGGTTATCCCAGCTGGGTGGATGCTTTCGAAGAACCCGTGTTCCAGAAAGCCCTGGCCTGTTTATATCGCTAACCCGTTAGCACCGGACACTTATTGGGTCACGTAATAGAGGCTCACCCAGCCGCTGAGCCTGGTTCGAGTCCCGGTCATTCCTGCCAGAATGCAGGCGTTCCACCCACAACAGCAAATTTGCTAATGCTAGCATACAGTTGTTAGCTTACGGAACACGAAGTGTCAAGACTTGGCCACCGAGCTAACGTTGCTCCTTCTGCTCCAGAACCCCACTGGCGTTGGTAAAATACCCCTAATATCACCCATCATTTATGAAAACCCGGCGACCCCCCCACAGCTAGCGTCACCAAACCATAGCCATAAGGTCGTTTTCGTGTTATACTTACAAAAAAACGCTAGGAAATCCGTCTATCCATTCAACATCGCTGGTGATATGTAATAGCAACACTGCGCTGTGACATAAACGATTTTCATTCGGTGACCCAGTTTCTCGCCACCGTCAGGACGGTCGGACCACTAACCTAGTTTTTCAACCAATGGCGTTTGCGCAATCGTCGTAGGTGTTCTACTAGCCAATCAAACACAAGCTTGGGCAGGGAGAATGTGATTGACGGGCCAATTGACCAATGACTAAAGGAGAAGAACGGAAGCAAAGGCCAGTTGTGTGAGAGCGTGTTATGGAATACACGCACAGCAATCGAGCCAGAAGGAAGGGTTACAACACGAGCTGGCCCTGAGCCTAAAACCCAATATTAATTTTAGATTTAAAAACATTCACTGTGACACATGTAAAATGTGTTATTTATTACATTATCTGTAAGGTAAAATACACATGTTTTGTGATTTTCTTTTTTACTCCAGCAAACAAATTTAAAAGAACATTGTGTTCCTTTTCTTGAGTCTTCATTTTATTTTATTTATTTCATTTTAAATTTTATTTTTAATGGCAGATAATGATTTAATTTAAAACGTAAAAACCCTAATATTCCCCCCCTTTTTTAAAATTTAGGTGAGACATCCAGAACTAAATAAAAATTTAGAAGATCGTTATATGTTTTACGTTTCAATTTGGCGCCCCCTACTGGTCGAAATTGTACTCTTACTGTAAATTATACATTCGAAGAGTGATCAATGTTGACATTTAAGGAAGAAGAAGAAAAAAATCATATACAGTATTTACTTGACTGTAAGTTTTAAACTAAATTCATGGGTCGTATTCAGCCTATGTTTGGTTTAATTGAGTTTTTAGACATTATAAAAACACTAAATAAATGTCTCACTGTAGAACACTTGCTATTAAATGTACCCCACCTTCCACACACACACGCGCGCACGCGCACAAACACACACACAACAAATATCTTAAAGAGCAAAGCAGATTTACAGCCACTAACCAAATGAGTGACCAAATTCATGTATAATTACTTTTTTATGATTCTGTTTTTGTAATGTTTATTCACATGCCTTCTGTTTTTGTAATGTTTATTCACATGCCTTTTCAGTTCAAAATGTGGCAAAGCAAAAAGTCTTGTTTACCAAAACAAATAAGCCGATCTTGTTTTGTTTTTTTTAACCCCTCACTGAATTTACATTTTTGTTTTGTCAATTCAAAAGTTTATGAACCAGCAGGTAAATAAAATTAATGCACTTGAAATTTGATGTTGGATTTTAAATAATAAATTATCAAGTTTGACAGAAATACCAATTAAAAACTGTTCACTTTGACTTATATTTAAGTCGTAAAATAAAAGGTTGATTGTGAGTTAAAGTTGAACAAATCTGTAAGAATTGCATTGCCTGTTAACAACCAAAATCCATCCCAATAAACTTTGCTTGAAAACATACAATATGATTAATTTAATAAAATGAAAATGATAAATTGTTACTGCCACAAGTCTAAGACAGTTTACTTAAAACATGCAATGTTGTATGGTATCATAATAAAAGTACAGTATATGCATTTTACAGTCCCAAATAAGAGAGTGATTTCTAGAAAATTGAGAACGATATAAATTACTTTAAAAATGGCATATTTTGGATCATTTCAATTTAACTTTTATAAATGTGGAACTTTTCAAACAAAAATGAAAACTGAAATGAAATGTAACTTTAAGAGTTGAAAATTTCAAATGATGACTAAAAGCAATGAATGAAGACGCCTTTTAAAATTATTTATTAATCCCACTGAGATCACAGATCTGTGCTTGGAGGTAGTCTAAACATGTTTTGGACTGAAATAAGATTTAATTAAGATACAAAACAATTAGATACAACTGTTTCTAAATAAACCAAAGAGAAATGGGTAAAATTGGACAAATATAAATCAATAATAAAATAAACATAAATTATTACTGGTACACACAGGCAGTTAAGGAACGCACTAAATATTAGGCTGTTTAGACGAAATAAGTTGTAATAAAAGCAGCGGACTGCAATAAATGATTGCAGTTATCCATTTCAACCACTAGATGGCAGTGTCAATTTAATTTAAAATGAAAGAACTAAAACTTGCATTAATTCTGATTTTATGTGGTTTCACGTTGTTGTTAAAAAGTCACTTTTCCACGACATCCAGTAGTGAAATGAGAGGATGTGGACCTAAATATCTTGAAATTTAGTTCGTTCAATCAAATTTGGATCATCTCCTTCTTCTTGTATTTTGATGCATTTAGGAACAATCTAAGGAAATATATGTTCAAGACCCTCTTCTGTTTCGGACAATATCAAATTCAAATAAAATGAGCAATCAAAAAGACAATAATTAACTGTAATGTTCCAATTTTGCTTATCTAAATCTACCATGAGTTATTAGATATGACGAAAAATACTAGAAATGCTCGTTGTTTTTTATTTCTTTGCAAGGATATGGTTAATAAATAAAATACAGTACTGTATACTGTACGTTTCTTTCTCAGCGCCAGTACGTGTGTTACGAGGAGTCATTGAAGGCATCGCGCCCATCACATGGCAGGTGAGGGAGGGGAGCTCGCGCGCAGTAGACGCACGAGCGAGCGTCAAACTGTACCTACAGGTCGGACCAGCTCCGGAGTTGACTTCTGTCTTTTGGGAAACATGTGTCTTCGTGTTTGGGAGCTCACTTTATTTTAGCAAAAAGACAAAAGTAATAAAATAAAATAAAAATCTAAAGGATTCGCTTGGAGGGCCAGCTCAGAGGACACGCTTATCGTGAGTATCATGACTGGGGATGTTTAGTCGCTTTGTGCAACAGTCGTTTTTTAACTTCTTTTTAGCAGTTTCTGTCGTTAATTGGGATAAATATTGTAAGTTTGCTCCTGCAGGATGTTAAAAAAGCAGCAGACTTTAACAAATGATGCTACTTTGGAGAGTGACATGATGTTTTAACAGTCCCTGATCATTTGTCTGCTTTAATTTATTATTGTTTTATTTATTTCCTTTTATTTCCGGGTTAAAAATGTTTGGGATCAATTACAGGAAGCAATTTAAGAGAGCGTCCATGTTTTAGAATCATGTTTTTGTTTCAGATATAGTAACGTTGTTTATTTATGTAGCACATTTATCATGGCTATCTTAAACATAATGTGCTTGAGAATAGCTAAAGTGAGCTAAAATAAATACAAGTTTAAAAACACAAGACCACACAATGATGTATAATTTCATAAAATAACACAATAATTAAACAGTAATATGTCAGCACTAAATAAACATTTTAAATTTAAATGCACTCATTGCAAACCAAAATAATATATATTAAAAAAAAGAAAAAAGGTTATCATGAAATATGTTTCAGAGTAAGATCTAATCCACAAGTCACACATTTTTCATTTGGGCAGGACTCTTCCTCAGAGATAGGGTGAGAAGTTCATTATCAGACTTGGAGTAGAGCTGCTGCTCCTCCACATCTAAAGGAGCCAGTTGAGGTGGTTCATACATCTGGTTGCCCCGGAACACTTTCCTTGTGGGGTTTCCAAACATGTCCAACTGGGAGGAGACCCCCAGGGATGACCCACGCTTTGTGCTCTTTGAATCTTCCCAAAAGAGGTGGCTGTGCAAAGATATGTCTGGACCTCCCAGCTCAAGCTGCTGCCCCCACACTCTGACTCCAGGGCAAAGAGCAGATCATGGATTTAGTTTATTACTTTACACATTTTTTTGGACTGGTCTTCTTGACTTTGCATGAGTACCTTCAGGGCTTAATTTGTAAACCAATTGATGCCGGAACACAAATAGCAGACGGGATGGTTGGGCTGTGGGTCTGGGGGTCCTCCCCTAGAAAATTTTGAATAAAGTAGATGTGATTTCCTGCATTTTGGTGCATTTTACCAGGTTGTTAAACATCTACGTTTACCTACATTTGTAAACACTCTGCTTCTGTCAAGCATCCTAACCCCTCCCCCTTACTTGACGGTTCCGAGCTGACTCTTCTCTGCTGAATTCACTATCAGACTCCACATGTGAAACCTTCAGGCACCTCCTCCTTTTGTGCCTGTGGGCTCCTGCTCACGTACGACTGCCTGGTTAGCTTGCTTCTCACCCCCACCACTCTTTTAGGGGTTGATATATTTTTAAGGGTAGAGGCGAAAATGCTTACTTGACGAGGCAGCTTGTATGTGATATTAAGAAGTCATAAGTGGCTGTTGTGTTTAAAATTAGTGTTTATGTTATTATTTTCTGTTTACATATCCATTATAAGTTTTATTTGTTCAAGGCAGTCATATTTGTACATTACTTTATCATTATTAAACCTGAGATTTACTGGATCCAAGCAGAAACAGTTACTGGAACACGCACCCTGTCAAAATAAGAGACCATTTAAAGCTTAACTACGCCCGTGGAGAGATTTTAGAACGGGTGTGAAAAGTTCATACCGACTAGTTTTGGTTAGTAATCTTAAAAACGCATAATGTTTATTTATTTATTTTTTTATTTTACTGGACAGTGAATTTGTTTAGGGTCTAAGTTAAGCCAGGGTACTTTCCCTGTCACTGTTTTCTTGCTTGTCTGAGCCACGTTCTGTCAGCTCGGAGCTGTTAAACATCGTTTTGTCCCACAGACGTGCTGAGTTAATGCACATCATCAATTTCTGACATCATGAGTAAAGAGGTGGGGGGAGTGGGGGGGGGGGGGGGCTTGCGAATATCCTAATAGCAGAGAATCGTGGCTGATGTTTGGCTCCCCTCTGCTGAAGCATCTGCTGCATCCAGCTCTGGAGACGCTGAACACACATGTGGACGCGCACATGCGCACACATCACAGAGACGGGTGACGAGAGAGCCGGAGGAGGCTCCTCACTGTGAATGCAGCCGGTCGGTGCCTCTTTTCTGTTGCAAATCTCATTAAAAAGGAAGAGAGTTAAAAGGCACCGCTGACGACAGTGAATTGATTAAAGCTGCTCTGGTTGGCACTTTGTTGGTGCTAGCACTTAGAAAACAGAGGAAATGAACGGCTTAACATTCCTTAAAGAAATGCACATCACCTGTCAACTTCATGCCAGAGTTTTTAGTCCAAGATCATCTCGTGGTGGGAGATGACGAGTTACTTCATTCAAACCGCGAAAATAAAATTATTCACAATCTCGTGCAGCATCTCATACGATCTGCTAGAGCTCTGTGTATTTGATGTGAATGACTGTCAGCTTCTAACACGCCCAATTTTAGCACAGAATCCATAAAATTCACAGACGAAATCGCACGATAAATGAAAATTATCACCCTCATTTTCATTTATTGCCTTTATTATTTCTTCGTGTCTCTTTCTTTCTACTGAAGACACTGGATGACAAAAGGCTCCTTTCTCTTTTCTCTTTAAAATCTTAACCGTCCACAGTCGTGTTTTTGGATCGTTAACAGCAGCTAAGCTGAGAAGCTAAGCTACAAGCTAAGCTAACAGGCTGACCTTGGGGGGGGGAAAAACCTCTGTCTTGTCAAAGCTCCTAAATTCATGGTTGAAACCTGTGCCTTCATGTAAAAACTTATTTGTTTGTTTTTTCTGCAAAAAGCAGCTGAGAATTGTTTACTGAATTTTATTAAAAGCTTTGTGTGAAAAATGCTATGCTAAAGAGCTCAAAGCACACCGAAAGGTACTACATTCAAAATAAAATTTCCCAACATTTCTTCTTAAATTTAACAATAATGACTAATTGTTGTCAAATTTAAAACAATGTTATCGTTTATCGCAATAATTTCTGAGACAATTAATCACCCAGCAAAATGTGTTATTGTGACAGGCTTAGATTTAAGATCACGTAGCTGTGGCAGCCATCTTGATTGGAGTCAACTCCAAAACGTTGTCAGTTGTAGAAACAGTCAATAATTATTATCTTAGAGTTTCACTCATCCAATGCTGTTTGAGATGTTATGCTAACAGACAAGCAGGGTTGATTCCGACAATTTTAAAGCAAATATTTCCCACAATGTTTCCACTCAAATTATGTGTTGGGCACAAATTTCAGCTTCTACCACAACAAATTTGAGTTCAGTATCTGTGAAATTAACTGATTTACAGACAGTTTAGTCTTTTCCAGCTTCTGTTGGAAGCTGCCATCTTGAATCAGGTTGATATAAATGATTATTTTCTAAAAGTGTGATTAAAATCCAGCAAGTGGTTCATTTGCTAACACTACAGACATGTGAACACACACACAGACACATGCGCATTAACATCACTTTGCCTTTGGTTTGGGGCAATAACCAAAGCAGGAGCCACCAGTAAAACTAAAAGGATATAAAAAGTATTGTTCCAGATCAAGCTTTTTATTTTGACAGAATCATTAACAGCAGTGATTTGTGGAGTGGGCTTTTAGGAACATGCACATGCATGCATTGTCCCCACACAGAGGCTGAGAGACGGTGGCCTCTCATCCTCTGATCAAAGCCATTTGTGTAATATTAAGAGCCTTCATTTTCTCTGCAGCTGCATAGGATCAGATGATCGCTCTGTCTTCTTAACTACTGCTGCCTTTGGCTTTTCCAGCTTGTAATTCACTTATAATAAGGAGGGATGCAGAAATAAAAAAAATACAGGCATTTTGAATAGCTGTAAAGATGCACTAATGAGTAATGGCAATGAAAAAATTGGCCAAACGTGGAAAAATGTAGAAACTTGGAAGATTTGTCAAGCTGTTGAGATAATAATCCTCTTTGGGCTGATAGAGTTAAGTAAAATATGAAGACAGGAAGAAAAACAGGCCTGTGAAATGAAGTTGAGTTTGTCTTTGATGGACTGTCCAGGAAGAAGAGAGAGACAAACAGAAGCAAAGGATAGACCTCATGTTTTCAATCATTAAAAAAAGAAACTCATATATTATTTAGATTAATTACACAGAGTTAAATACTTCAAGCATTTATTTCTTGTAGTTTTGATGAATATGGTTTACAACTAATTAAAAAACAAAGTTCAGTGTCCCAGAAAATTTGAATATTGTGAAGAGGTTCAATATTGTAAACTCCTGGTGCCACATCCTGATCAGCTGATTAACTCCAGACGTGAGCTACAAGTGCCGCGTTCCTTCAGTCCAGACACTCCTGAACCAGAGACAACATCAGTGTCTTACCTGCTGAGAAGAAGAACAACTTGTCCATTGCTCAGTGGTCCAACATCTTCTTTTCAGATTAAATTTTCATGTCATTTAGAAATCAAGGTCCCAGAGTCTGGAGGAAGAGAGGAGAGGTCCAGAATCCATGTTAATTGAAGTCCAGAGTTGGTTTCCACAGTCAGTGATGGTTTGGGTCCATGTTCTCTGCTGGTGTTGGCCCACTGGGTTTTCTGAAGTCCACAGTCCACGCAACATCTAGCAGGACATTTCAGAGCACTTCATGCTTCCTTCTGCTGACGAGCTTTATGGAGATGCTGGTTCATTTTCTAGCAGGACTCGACAACGGCCCACACTGTCAAAGGTCCCAAAAGCTGGCTGTGGAATATTCTAACTTTCTGAGACCCTGTATTTTTTTATTATTATTATTATCTACAAGCCATAATCATCAAATTTACAAAATGTAAAGTCTTGAAATATTTCTAACGAATCTTCACTTTCTGAAAGGATTGACAAAAAAAAGAAAAATTTCACGATATTCAAATTTTTTGAGATGCACCTGTAAATCAGGTGTTGTGAAACTTCCCATCTTTAATCCTCCCTCTGTCAGCTTGACTGTTTGACCTCGAGGTCACTGCAACGAGACAAAGAAAGGAATAAACTTAAAAGTTCACGTTTTATCGCCTGTCGCCAAAGGCAGTGACCCAGTTCCTGCCTGTGTTTGTGTGTGCTCATTTGTACATGCTGTTAGCAAAATATCTCATGAATCAGTGAACAGGTTTTAATTAAACTTCACAGAAAGTAATAATTAGATGAAAATACAGCTGATGAATGTTTGGCATCAATATGCTTCAACATGGCTGCTGCAGCTAAGAGAACCATTTCGTTGGAGTTCTGACTGAACGTTTCTGGTCGTCATTCTGCTGGAAGGGAAATCGCAAGTCTCAAGTCTTTTGCAGCCTCTAACAAGCTTCTTGCTCTATTTAGCTCCTTCTATGCTCCCATCACCTCTGAACAGCTTCCCCATCCCAGCTGAAGAAAATCATTCCCACAGCATGATGCGGCCACCACCGTGCTTCCCAGTGGGAATGGTGCGTTTGCGTTTAGGTCAGCTTCTTCCACGTCTGCTGTGCTGTGGGACTGGGACATTATTTTAAAACCCAACCCTGCTTTAAACTTCTCAACAACTTTACTCCTGACCTCCCTGGTATGTGCCTTGGTCTTCATGATGCTGTTTGATCACTAATGCTGTGTATCAAATCTCCACTGCACAGCTGCAGTTCTGCTGAGAGTAAATTACACACAGGTGGACTGTTTGCTTGATTTCGGAAGTAAGCTGGAGTTTAGACATTTCAAAATAAAACACAAATGTGGGACAAAAATCACGTATCAGTTTCCATTTCATTATTAACAGTATGTGCCTTTTGTGTTTATCACATAAAAGCCCTGTAAACTATTTATTTTTTCACATTTTTTGACTCTGCTTTATTCACTCAACTCTTGCACAACATTTCTGAATTTGATTAAATAACGACACATCCGTTAGTGCTAATAAGCAGATGACAAAGGCTCGTTATTTAATTTTATTTCCATCAGCTCTGCTTCTTTACACCAACAGGGAGTGATTGTTAGATGAAACTTTGGATCTGAGACTTTTACAGCTCTTAGCCACTTTTCCACATTAATGGACGCACAAGCCGGCTTTTAAATAACAAACTTATTATCAAGTCAGACAAGAATAGTTTATTTTGTGCAGATGTTTATAATGCTGTGTATGGATTTGTCACTTTTATAAAACAACCTGCGATGTTCAGTATGTTCTGCTTTGGATGTGTACTTATAACGGGCATTAAAATGCACGTTACTTACAGCGTCCTGGCCTGAAAGCTGAGTGTGAGCGTGGCTGCAGACAAATCTTTGAGTGTGACTTGTCAGAAACACTATCCAACAAACAGCCGAAGAGCAGAGGAGTAAAGAGGTGAAGGCGGAAAGGAGCTTAAGGATGATTTTAAAGAACGCACACTGTGGTGGGCTCGGGAGAGCAGAAAACACGAAGGAGCAGTTCAGGAAAAGAGGGGGAGGTTTAAATTTAGGATTATTTGTGATGGTAAAGTAAATATTTGTTTGCAATTAAAAAATAGCTTCAACGTTGATAATTAAAAGGAAAAGAGTCGTTTTAAGGATGCTTCTTTTCTGCTGTGAGCGATGCGATGGCTGATAAACTTTTAGGTTTTCTAACAGACAGGACGTAACTTTAAAGGACAAAGAAAGAAAAAAATCTGGGCAGCTGACATTTTTCATTTTATTTTTACGTTTTATTGAAAAATAATCTGAGACGTCTGTAACAAAAGTCTGATCTTCTTTACACAGTGACGTTTTGAATGGACAGTGAAGTTGCACCTGACACAAACACGTTACATAAAAAAAGTAATAGGAATGGTCTGATCAAGATTTGTTTAGTCCTCAACACTGATCCAAGTCATTTTAAATTAAAGGCCTAGCATTCCTTGAAGAAATGCCTATCGTCCGCTGTCTTTCATTTTGGAGTTTTAAACCATAATCATGCAGTTCAGTTCCGTTTCAATTCAGTTTATGTAACACCAAGTCACAACAGATGTCATCTTGGGTCACTGCACAGACATTCATAAAAAGTTGGTTAATAACATTATTTATCTGAGGAGCAGACTGCTTTGAGGCAGACTCTCATTTTGAGCAAGCATGAAGGCGACAGTGGAAAGGAAAACTCCCTCATGAGGAAGAAACCTTTAGCAGAACCAGGCTCAGGACAAGCGACCATCTGCTTTGACTGGCTGGGTTTGAGAAGAACAGATACTCAATGGCAAGAATCATGTCAAGATAGAAATAATATCAAATGAAAACTATTCAACTGTAACAAATAATTTTAAGAAATGTGGTTAAATTGTCCTCCAGTAGTCTTGAGCCTATAGCAGCATAACAAGCCAACCCCAGCTATTGTTTCCACAACAGAGGAGTCTGATAACTGGAAAATCTTCCTCCCATTCTGCTTTTGGAAACTCTAGGAACCACAAGTAAACCACACAAGTATGAGAGCAAAATGCTCTTTTAGGAAAATATGGATCAATAAGATTTCTAATATAAGATGGAGCTAGGTTGTTGAGGGTTTTGTAGGTTAGAAGTAAGATTTTGAAGCCGTGCGTAGCTGTTTTGATCAAACAAGTATGCACCATATCGCAATACCTTGCACAATCTGTTAGTGCTTAACACGTGCATTGATAATGACTCTCAGCTACTACCACACTATTTTAGTTAAGTATCTGTAGAATTCCCAGAGTTATAGCCACTTTTGTGTAGGATAAGGTCAATTAACTGTGTAATCACTTTAAATTTTCATTAAGATCTGTTCAGTGATTTATGAAATATTTTGCTAACATTCACACACATACAAAAACAAACAAAAAATATTTTTTTAGTTGGCTGCCGTACATCCCAGTAAACTTTCCTCTCTGCTCTGAGTTCTGCTCAGCTGAAGTATTTGCCAAGGCAGGTCAAGCTCTGCAGCCTCATCCTTTTACTTGTTTCACATTTCTTGCACAATCTTGTAGAAAGATGTAGATACACATCTCTTTCTTTCCTCAGGCGTTCATCTTCTGTGGTCAGCTTCACATGATATGCTGAATGTGCAGCGCTTCACACTTTTAATCAGACATTCAATCCAGAACGCAGTCAGAATTACTTAGGGCACGTGGCGAATGTCAAAATTCCAAATATATGACAAGACTGTAATGGTCCAAGCTCCAAAAAGGCCTAATTTCACAAATCTCATCCTCAGTGGTCGACTGTCTCATCCAGTCTGGACGTCACCGTCTCTACAAGCTTTTTAAGCCTTAGCTTGACTAAAGTCACTATGTGGCTTCAGCTGTTGATGCTAAAGTTTGCTTCAGTAGTAGTGTAGTGCTTAAATAGCAAAAATCTTCCTTTTCTGCTGCCAGTCATAAGCCAACATCAGCAACAGACAGAGCCATACCTGTTAGCTGAACGTGTTGTATCTTGGCAGGTTCTTCAGCTTGACTTTTTTTTTTTTCAATCTAATTCCCTCTATTTATTTTGTGCATTTTTAAATTATATTATATTGAAAAGTATTGCTCAATCAAAAGATGCCACAATTTTGTTTTTTATAAGTTTGATTCTTTTCAAACTAATTAACTTTATTTATCAATAGTTTTCCCACAGAAATACACTGAGATCTCTTCCATGTTTATAAAAGCATTCTCTTTAATCTTTTTTGATGTACGTACTTGTTCTGTTTTACTTTACTTTTTGTTGTGTCACTTTTACTTTTTTGCTATAGCTTTGCTAATGACTTTCAGCTAGTCTTTTTCTGGTTTTAGCTATAACTAGTCTTTTGATAGTTTCAGCTTTTAATTAGCCTTTTGCTACTTTTAGCTTGCCTTTTGATATTTTTTGCTTTTCGTTGGCATTGTGGTATTTTTAGCTTTTAGTTAATATTTTGTTACTTTTAGCTTTAAGCTGGTCTTTGGCTACCTTTGGCTTTTAGTTAGCCTTTTGCTAGTTTTATCTTATAGTCAGTCTTTTGTTTCTTTTAGCTTTTAGCTAGCTTTTGCAAGTTTTAGCCCAACACTACTAGTCTTTTATTACTTTTAACTTTTAGCCAACCTTTTAATACTTTTAGCTTTTGTCTCACATTGTGTTTAACTTTTAGTTAATCTTCTACTACTTTTAGCTTTTAGCTACACTTTTTCTACTTTTAGCTGGTCTTTTTATACTTCTAGCTTTCAGCTAGTCTTTTGCTGGTTTTAGCTCATTTTCATTCAACCTTTATTTAGGCAGGTTAATCTCATTGAGCCTCGAGGACTCATTTACAAGAGAGACCTGGCTACAAACTAAGCTCATAACTAGTCTTTTGATAGTTTTAGCTTTTAATTAGCCTTTTGCTACTTTTAGCTTGCCTTTTGCTACTTTTAGCTCTTCATTGGCATTGTGATACTTTTGCTTTTAGGTAATCTTTTGCTACTTTTAGCCTTTAGTTGGCCTTTTGCTACCTTTAGCTGGCCTTTTGCTGCTTTCAGCAAGCCTTTTGCTACTTTTAGCCTTTACTTGGCCTTTTGCTACCTTTAGCTGGCCTTTTGCTGCTTTCAGCTAGCTTTTTACTACTTTTAGCTTTTGGGTGGGGTTTTGCTTCTTTTAGCTTTAACAGATAAAGCTCAGATCACTCTGCATTCACTTTGCATTGTTACAGCTAATGGAGTTTCTGTAGTTAAATTAGTGATAATAAACAGTTTGATGTCACTTCTTTACAAGATGCTGAAATTTCTGGTTTGGTAGAGCAGTTGGAATGATCTCTCATTCAGTGAATACTGTTTGTGTTGCAAACTTGAAGCTGCTGTTAAATAATTTTGTGAACAGAAATAAGAAAAGCCTGTCTTTTTGTGAAGGTCATAGGAAGTCAATGACGGTTAAAAAAATTCACAAGTTTGGAAATATTACCAGTAACTTGCTTCTTTACCTTTGGCTTGTTTTTCCCGCATTCAGATATTTTAGAGTCAAGCTGCTGATCAATTAACCCAAAACCAAAAAGCTGAATAATTTAAGATATAAAGCATTGTGGCAGTACTAGAATGTGTAGCATATAAAATCAAATAAGCAACACAAGCCAGAATTGTTGATTGTAAATGAAAAGACCAGTTCTGTAACTTTGTAGTACTCAGAGTTCAACATGTTTGCGAACACATATCTGTTTCCGTTTGTTCAAAAACATGTCTTTTGTTTGTGTTTCTGCTCCTGTTTCGTGAGGAAATAATCCTCACCTCAGCTCAAGGAAAACCAGTTCTAATAATTCCTTTAAAAATTTGGTCAAGGTCAATATTTGAGGTGGATTTTATTTCAATTATTTGTCTCCCTTTGCAAGAATTTCAGATACTTAGTGTTTAAACTGCATTCTAGTTTGGAAGTTAAGCTACTGTGCTGCAGAAATCTGACACCGTTTTTTTTTTTTTTTTTTTTTTTTTTTTTTTTTTTAGGTTTTAATGTCTTAAAGAAGATGTATTAAAAACATACACAGACAAAGCAGAAATTTAAAGAGTCTGAGTGGATATCTCACTGATAATTTTCTGAAATATTTTGTGATCCAAAGGTTTGTTGTTATGCAGGCAGCAGTGATGGAATTTAAAATTACAGTATATGAAGCATTTGCTGAAAGGCTCTAAAACCTAAACGCATCCTTCGCCTCTGTGACTGTAACATTAGCTTGTAATATGACCTGCTGTCGCTCCGGTCCAGTTTGTTAGCAGGTTGTGGACTTTCTGAAACCCTATAGTCCACTGCAGCCAAGGCACCGGCTGCGTGTCTAACTGTCTTTTAAGTTACTACCCCTGGTCGTGTTTTTTCACTTGGCGGAAAGTCTTTCTTTTACTTCTGAATTGAATGGAGGTTAATGAGGACGGCAGTGGCTCCAGTACAAGGTGTCTCAGGAGTTTATCACTCACCTTTTCACAGAGCTGGGTTTATTTTCTTTTATGATCTCTCCCCAATGCAATAAAAACCAGGGATGCACGATATTGGATTTTTGGCCGATATCGGATATGCCAACATGTTAAAACTTATTTGGCCGATAACTGATACCAATACCAATATTTTTTTTTTTTTTTGTCTAGACCTACTAGTACTTACAGAGACTACATAGCTCTTTCTCTGCTGTGAAATTAACATACTACAATATTTTGCATGGCCTTTGTCAGTATGGCCTGCTACCAAATGCAGATGTGAAAAAGTGAACTGAAAATGATGCAACACTTCAACTTGGATTATGTTTAATGTCAAATTTATTCATGACATTTACTCGCTCTAACACAATGACCACACTCGAACAGTGCAAATTTGTAAATTTTCACAAATCTAGACTCAACCTGTTCACAAGTGAAAAGTGCATAAGTAGTAGTGCATTAATAGATATACTTGACACTTTCTTAAATTAAAAATTAACTTAAAACAGAAGGCTTTTATATTGGTGAGTTATTTTGATGGATACTATGCAGATAATATTATGCATCCCTAATAAAAACATCTGCCTTTACATCTTGATGCATGCTCAATAATCCAGGTAGAAAAATCTAAAAAAAAGTTAAGATCGTTCAGATGAAAGACAAAACGTTTCTACAGTTTTTTATTTTTTATTTTTATTGAACCCATCCAGAGGACCTGACTTAACTTTTTTAGATCCGCCTTGACAGTTTATAAAAATTAACAAAAAGGCTGATTTACGAGGTTAGGAGACAGGAGGAATGATGAGGTAAGTGCACTTTATTAGGAAAAAATGACCTTGACTAAAACTTGACAGTTTAATACTGAGCACAGAGTCCAACACAGTCTGGGAAAACAATTCTGAAGAGCTTTCTGTGGCCAAAGTAGACGCTTCTTTATGTCTGAAAAAATAATTATAGTCATTAAGGTCAACTGAGACTTGTGCTTCAAAACTATTCCAACCAGAAATGGTCATGCTGATGCTATGATTCGTGTTATTATAGACTGGTATTATTTGGAGCATCAACATATTAAAGACAAATGAAAACCACCATCTCTTAGCTTGCTTTTAAAACTTCTTGATATTTTCATCACCCTATGCCGAAAGCAGCAGGATAATGTTTTTGCCCTGTCTGTGTGTACGCATTTGTTTGTCTGTTACCAAAATATCTTGTGGACTATTGAAGAAATGTTAATGGAATGTATGAACATCTAAAACTGATCAACGTCTAGAGTCAGTCCTATTCAAGGTGGAACCAAATAGGAGACCTTAAACACAAAAATGGTTATAACTGAGTCAGTTTTACAAAGCAAAAATGAAAAATTGAGAAAAGATCTGGTGTGGATATATCTGAGAGTCAGACCCATGATATACCGTATTTTCCGCCTTACAAGTCGCACCGCCGTATAAGTCGCATCAGTCCAAAAATGTATAATAAAGTGGAAAAAAAACACAAATAAGTCACTTCACCATATAAGTTGCATCTAGTATGCATCACCGCTGATGCGTCGCGTTTGTCATGCGTCTTCGCTGACCACCCGGAAACGGGGGCCGGTGTTGTGCCGAGGGAGGACTTCGCTGTGCATTTCTTCGAAATTTAACAAGATAACCACCTAAAAACAATTATTTGTTTGTTCAACATTATAGCAAAGGTGTCTTAGTTGAACTTTGACAAGGAAGAGGGCCGGCACCGGAGGAGGGGGCGTGCCAAAAAGTCCATCTTAGCACCAACATAACTAGTTTGTTCTACTTTGGAGTAAGCTGATGGGGGAAGAATCACTTTTGTGTTGTGTGTTTCCTTGACTGACGAAGTCTTCTGGATGGAAGGTGAAATGTTTCAGCACAAAAAAAAAAAAAAAAAAAAAAAAAAAGAAAATAAATGTCCCGGTGAC
>JARVLU010000002.1:10645685-10679328 GCA_031762415.1 Simpsonichthys santanae | reverse complement strand
GTTCCACAGGGGTCCATCCTGGGTCCTCTCCTATTCTCTTTATACCTGCTGCCACTTGATGCTATTTTCCAGAAACATAACATACATTTTCACATCTATGCCGATGACTGTCAAATTTACTTCCCCCAATATACAATGGTACATGCTCTAGTCAACCTCTGCTCGACTCCCTGGCTGACATCAAGGACTGGATGGCTTTAAATTTCTTAAGTTTCAATGAAAATAAGTCTGAAGCCATGTTGTTCTCTTCCAACGACATGATCACGAACCACTGCATCGACCTTTCTGCTCTAACACTGTCAGAAAAACAAAAAGTCACAAATCTGGGAGTGATAATGGACTCTTCCATGAAACTCAACAGTCATGTAAACATGATAGTTAAATCCTGATTTTTTTTTTCCAGCTGAGGCGACTGTCTAAGCTGAAGGACCATATTATCCAAAAATAACCTGGAGACAGCAATAAATGAATGTATTACATCTAGGCTTGATTACTGCAATTCACTCCTGTTTGGCATCAGTCAGACCACCATTGCACGATTACAACTGGTCCTGAATTCAGTAGCCTGATTTTTAATCAGTAAAGGCAAAAGAAAGCACAATACACATTGCATTCTCTTCCCCCACAATCTCTCTGATTTGCTACAGCCGCATGTCCCACCATGTTCTCTGAGGTCAGAGGACCAGTTACTTCTCACAGTTCCAGGAACTTGTCTTAAGCTTAGAGGTGACAGAGCCTTCTCTGTAGCAGGCCCAAGACTTTGGAACAAGTTACCTCTACTTGTCAGACAGGCCCCCTCCCTCTCGGTTTTCAAATCCCGTTTAAAAACCCACTACTATTCCGTTGCTTTCAACAACAGAAGATCTGTGTTTGAAAACGTTTGCTTCACACAGGTTAGTCGTTATATTTATTATCTGTGACATTTTTATGTCTTTATTCTGATTTTACTTCAATTTGTATGTTGCCTATGTGTTGCCTGTTGTTTGTTTTTCTGTTTGTACAGCACTTTGGTTGGCCTTGTTGCTGTTTTAAGTGCTCTATAAATAAAATGCTATTGTATGGTATAGTATGGTATGTCAGACAGCTCTCTACCTTTGCTCGTCATTGTCCCCACATGTAAAGTTGCAACCCTCAGTCCTTCTTCACTTTCCTCTTCTCCCTCTGTCTCCTGACACATTTCCCTCATCATCTTTTTCAACTAACGGTAGCACAACTTCCAATGGCGCCCTGTTTGTCAACAGCAGAGGTGATGGTTGTTGTTAACCCTTGCGTTGATTTATCTGGTATAGTGTCACATGAACTTACATAGTAGTTTTGGCAAATACATTTTACTTTGGATGCTCTTCCTGACACATCCCACGCTTGGGACTGGCACAAGAGAGACACTGCCTTACGATCCCTATTGCTGGTTGTCATCTAACTATTTAGGCTAACATGATTAATTTAGAGATAACCCTAAGGAAAAGAGAAAGGTTCAGGTCAAAGTTAAGATAATAATATGATAAAGGTTACTAAATTGATGACACTTTGGATGAACTGTTGAAACTGTTGGAGCCACAGTACATCCTACAACAAAAAAAACCACAACATGACTCAAGTACATAAAGGTTTAACACCTTCTTTTGGTTATTTTTGATGATTGAGGAACAACATGAACATGAATACAGGTAGTCCTCGGTTTACGGCCGAGATCCGTTCTAACGGCTCAGCCTTAAACCGATTCAGCCTTAAACCGAAACCGCTCCCCCTGGCGGCCGTAGACGCGGATATTATTAATAAAGTTTATTTATTTATTTATTTATTTATTTATTTATTTTTTACACATTTTTCCCCTAAATGCTTGTTTCAGTAAGATTGAAACAAAATGTGGATGTGAGGAGTTTCAACATCAGTGCTCAAGTCTGAGTTTAGAAAAGAAGAAGTGGGATTGGAAGACGATCGGATGAGGAACTGAACTGAGAAAACTGTGAATCAGGAAAAACAAACCATCATGTTCAGTTGAGTTAACGTCCCTTATCGCTGCTTTGTATCCTCCCTCATACCAGCGACGCACACTGATGTATTTATAGTATCTCCTGCACGCCTGTGTCTGGGAGCATGTATATTTAGCTTTGTGGGGTCTGAGCCCCCAGCTGGATTTACTCTGTTTGTGTGGGAACAATGTCACGCTGAGTGGAAGTACAAACTTCCATGTATGATCTTTTCTATTACTCTGAACTTTAAAAACAGTTCCAGTGTTAAATTTTATGTGTAATCCACATGTGTGTGTGTTTTCTTTCCAGGAACTGATGAGCAGGACCTCTTTGGAGACTCAGAAGTTGGATCTGATGGATGAAGTGTCCTACCTGAAGCTAAAGCTGGTCAGCATGGAGGATACTCACATTGACACCCCCCCTCAGGATCCCATAGAAACACAAAACAACAAAGCTGAGGTATGGATATTAACAAACCCGTGTTACGTTGAGCCGCGGCTTCTCCGCTCATTCAAAGAGAACAAGAAGTGCCTTTTTCTTTAGTGAATGGATTGGTGTGTCCTTTAAAAAAAAAAGATCTGTACTGGATTCACCTGAGTGAGAAATGTAACATATTTAATGTAAAGTGTTGAATTAAAAAAAAAAAAATCTTTAAATGCTACTAAAATATAAGTTTATTTTCTGTTTTTCAACATGTGATTTCTGAAACCTAATGTTGAGTCAGATTTATCCTTCATCCTAAAAGGAATAAAAGTTATTTTACAGCTCTGCTTTGGATATCTTATGTAATTAATCTTTTATGGGTATTTTATAAGACTTTTAATGGCTCGCTCAAAGCCAACATTTTGTGTTCCCTCATTCAGTACACAGGAAAACAATTGGCCAAACTGAGCTTCAGAGTTGCACGTCACTGTGTTTTAGCCCCGTAGAAGCTTTTGGCAGTGATTTTTGGAATTTTTTGTTCATGCAAACTCTACAAGAATTAAAAAAAAAAAAATCTAGATTTCATACACTGTCTCGAAGCTGTACATCTTGTTTACATCTGAATTAAGTCAGTAGGAGGCTAGTATGGGCTTTTTGATAACAGTAACACACAAGTGATGCACAATCATTGTTTAGTTTGTGTGCCAGTCATACACGTGTACGCAAGACTTGTTTGGGTGGCCTACAAGTCAGAAATATGTCTACTGTATTTATCCCTCTGATTTGTAGTATGCAGCACTGTAAAGGTAGGAAATAACTGTATTTTCCAGCATATAAGTTGCATCAGTCAAAATAGCATCACAAAGAAGAAAAAAAACATATAACTCATTTTGGCATATAAAGCACTATTCACATGGGATTAGTTTTACCTAAGGACCACGTGTAATAATTACTCCCCAACGTCTGCTTTTGATGTGGCGCATTTGCACAAAATAACCAAAGCCTGAGATTTAGCTGAAATTTACAGACGTCTTCCGGAAATGATGTTAACTTGCTGCATTGTGACGACTGGGCTGGTCCATACAATGTGGTTAATGTGTGGTCCGGGACGGTCTCAGGCTTTGATGTGGTTTTACGAATCAGCACTAAAGAAAACTAAAGAATGCACAATATAAAACTGTGTTAATCTACTTGTTGAGGAGGAAGCAGGTCCTACCAGCTGATTTAAGAAGTTAAAAAAAAAAAAAAGCCATGTTCAGCTCAGATGGACAGCTGTCAGCGTCTGCTGACCCACCGGTTGAAATGGACTTGCAACCTGTCCAGGGTGTCCCCCGCCTCTTGCACAGTGGTAGCTGGACATGGGCACCAGTGAATCCCGCTACCCGAAAAGGAAGAAGAGGGTAAATATAATGGATGGCTGGGTTGATCATGCGCGCGGGTCTCCGCACCTCCTGTCATCTGCGGTGAAGGAAGTAGCAGCATAAAAGCAGAAGCAAAAAATAAAAAATTTAAAAAAGCCGAAGCGAGCGGCGCGTTTATTTAAAATAGCCTTGTTCTATATTTTTCCAAATGATTTTGCTTAAACTAAAACAAACAAAAAAAAAAAAAAAACGCCTCATTACATATCGGATCCCGCCCATTTATGTCCAAATCACAGAGATGCCTATTTGCATTGGATTCATATTATCACAGGACCTCAGAGTTCAGCTAAATAGTAGGTAATTTGAATTTACAAATTACTGACATGGCCGATTTGCACGGGATTAACAACACAGACAATCTGTCATTATTACAAATAGCATGTGGTCCCTAGGTAAAACTAATCTCGTTCGAATAGGGCTATAGTTGCATTTATTATGCATTCATTTGATGGTCAAAACAGCTTCATTTCGCCTGGGCGGTGCAGTGCCATCCATCCATCCATCATACCCATAGCCTCTAGCTTTCCAGCATTCTTCCACCTGCACCAGCTGAGTGAAGCAAGCGTGTACGGGAGGACTCGTTGTTGCAGTTCTTCAAAATTTAAAGTGTCTGTCAAAATTGTGTTATGAATATAGAAGAAAAACATATAAAAGTCACTTTGGCGTATAAGTTGCAGGACAAATCTATGCAAAAAACTGCGACTTATACGCCAGAAAATACGGTCAATGTCACCATTGTGCTACAACGACTGAGGGTGTCGGACTTCTGCAGGCTGATGCTGTAGGCTAACGAATCCCATAAATCCAAATTAGCTTTGCTAATATAGAAAAGCCGGCAACACACGCTGATCCTCTTTTTACTGCTCACTCTGCACAGGAGTGATTGTCACGTTCTAAGCATGTACAGCCAGCACAGGAGGCTGGCTGAATGTTAATTGGTTAACAATTACCCACTAGCACTGCTCACAAGTGTCACACAGACGTTTTCCATGAGCTGACGGAGCAATTTCTGCCACGCTTTGAGCAAATTAGGCGTGCGACCTTATCCTGGCCAGACCTTGGTCTGTTTTATTCTTCTAACTTTCTGCCAGTGATGATCAGAACTTCACGACGTGGCTGTGTGACGGTGAATTGTTAGTGCAGCTTAACTCGTTTCTTCAGGCCTATTGTTTTCATCAAGTTTCTCCATTGAATTTGTCGATGACACTTGTAATCTTTTGTCTTCATTTTTAGCGTTTGAGTTAAGAGATAAACTTTTTTTAATAACTCTTGCATTTCCCCCAAAAACATGTTCTAATTTTTTTTACTGTCTCTAGATGAAGGAATATTTCAGATGGATGGAGCTTCCCAAAATCTGGATTGAAGATTTAATGCTTTTTTTTTTTCTTTAGTGATGTCATCCATTTGTTTGGGGCCTGAAGTTTTTCAAGTTTAAGTTAACAGTGGTTCTGAATGCAAACACGAAGACAAAAATAGAAAATTACCAATATGATAAAATATCATGAACATGCATTAAAGTTGTCGTCTCTGGTCACTTTAAAACCTAATTTCTTTTCAGATTATGTTATAATTCTGCCTTTTGGGTCCTTCAGACATGCCAAAAATAGAAGTATAAAATTTGTCTGGCTTTAATGTTTTTACTGTCTCAGAGCCAGGAGAGGATGTTAACAGCACTCACTACGAGCTGCTCTCATCCCAGTAGTTCAACACATTTAAAATAGATGGTTTTCCTCAAAGAAATGTTCCGATTGGTTTTTTTATGGAAAGAAAATTAAAGGAAGTCAACTTGATTTATTTGATAAATATTCATAGGATAACGTAAACTGCTTAACTGCATGATGTACTTTAAAATCAAACTTGTATCAAGTGTTACAGACATGCTTTATAGACGGTTTAGGTTCTACAGAGACTGTGCACAATTGATTTTGTGTACATTTTTGTAATTTCTAACATTTCATAAGCTCCTCTTAAGAGGTCACTGTTGAAAGAAAACACATCTCTCAGGTGTTAGCTGCTAGAAATACCTACTAGTGTGCAGCATGTTGTAATGTAAGCAGAGATTTAAGAGGTTTAAAGTCTCCATGTCCTGTTTGTGTGACTCACCTGTTGGCTCGTGGCAGATGGCCTCAGTAAAGAGGACTGTGATGGGTGAGAAATGTGTTTAATGTTAAGAAGGTTTGAATCTGTTATCAGCCTGACAGTTGTTCGCTGTTAGGGTTACCTCACGAATACATCAAAAACAAATATTAATATCTTGTCTCACACCTGAAATGTGCAGATTTACAGTTTAATTTTCTGGATGTATTAAGAGCAAAGAGTAAAAAAAAAAAAAAAAAAAAGAAGAAGAATGAGTTTAACTGAGTTTAAGACCAGACAAGCCATTCAAAGATGTTACTGTCCTTTTTTTTCTTCCATTATTGAATGAAACAAACAGCAACTACAATCAAGAAATGTTATGAATGCTCAACGTTGATGTCCTATCAGCCAATAACTGCTTTGAAAATAAATATTAGATTTGACTTTGGCATACCAATAAGGTCACATTTGTCTCTACTGTAGTTTAATTTCAAACAAATTTTACAGTTTCACCTTACAGTATATTTCAGATTTTAGTATAATTATGATGCCATTTGTGGTTCTTAAGATCAAATGTAGAAAAAAAAAATGCACAAAACATTGAGTTTTAATTTTGATGATGGATTTATTATCAAAAAATGCATTACTAGTACTTGTGACAGCAAAAGTGTCACTCGGGTGAAAAACTAAAATAGGTAAAGAAAATGAAGGCACTGCATATAAGTCTGTTTGATTACACCTCAGATCAACACGTATAAAAGTAACTTTTAACTAGAGAAATTGCATTTCCTACAAAAATGCAATGAGAATGCTTATTGCAGAAGAATTTGCTAACAGCTGAAATTAGCTAAAAAAAATTCTGAAAGGTAGCAGAAATGGAAGAACAAGCCTAAACTAGCAGACTGAAGGAAGGAAGCAGAAAGAACACATATTTGCTGAAATTGGTTTAAATATTCAGAAACTAGCAGAAAATTTAGGAAAATGGCCACAAAAAAAAAAGCTGAAATTAGCACAAAAAAAAAAGACTGAAAAGTAGTTGAAAGGCAGAAAGAAGCTTAAACTACCAGAAGGAAGTGAAAAGAACTGAAATGAGTTAAAAAAAAATTGGAATTAGCTGAAAAAGCTAAAATTAGCATAAACAGCTAAATAATAGCAAAAATTGCTGAAACTAACATAATTAAGCTGAAAGGAGCATATAACAAGCTGAAATTACCAGAAAAAGTAAATTAGGCTGAAAGTAGCAGAAATTACAATGAAAAACATGAATTTATCTGAAAAACAGCCGAAAATAACTAAAAATATAGCTAAACAGTTAGAAAAAAGCTTAAATTAGCAGCAGAAAGCAGAAAAAGCATGTTTGCCCAATTAGGCTTAAAGAGGCAGACATTAGCACAAACAAATGGAAATTATCTGAAAAAAGTTTAAATTGGCTAAAAACAGCTGAAAAGTAGCTAAAAACAGAAAGAAGTTTAAATTACTAGAAGGAGAGCGCATTTTTGCTGAATTGGGCTGAAAAAGTTTAAATGAGTGCAGAAATGTAGAATCAGCTGAAAAAGCTAAAATTAGCATAAAACAGCTAGCTGAAATAGCAGAACAATCTGAAGGGAAAAAATAAGTTATAAGAAGCATGAGAATGTTGTAGTTAGCAGAAAGAGTCTGAAAGGAACACGAAACAGCTGAAATTAAAAAAACAGCTAAAAGTAGCTGAAAAAAGTTTAAATTTGCACAAGGAAGCTGAAAGCAGTTGAAGCAGAACAAAATGTGAAAAGAGCAGTAAAATGTAAACAGAGCTAAATATTTGAAGGATGTGAAATGAGCTCCATTCATTTTCTATGAAAAAAGTGGCAGAAAAGGATAAATATTTCAAAAAGCTAAAGTTGCACCAAAACCAAAAGTCAAGCACTATTCTCGTTAACAAGCTAAACGTTTTGATGTATGATTTGTTGAAATAGCGCAAACATTTTGGAACAAGAAAGATGTTGAAAAACATACGCAAGAAAATCAGATCACAATAGTGTAAATGCTTAAAAAAAAGGTTCAAAAGCATACACACAACAAAATTCAAGACATTCTCCCAAAGTTCATGATGAGGTTCTTTGTGATGAATATAATGAGAGAAGGAAAATAAATTGTTTTGGTTTTTACTTGAAACTCAAGAATCCAAAACTTTGTTGCTGTACAGGGTAGAAACTCCCACTAAACCAATCAGCAAGTCACACACGCCAAAGGCTTTCCCACAGTTCTTTGCCAACAGTAGGTGAAACATTACAGAAGGTCTCAGGTGATTCAAGATCCGCCTCCATCTCATGACAAACAATGAGGATGTGGTAAAACCATCCCCATCATGGCTTATCTGCAGCGGTAATGATGAAATGAGAACCTGTATACTGATGCTCAGAAACAAGCCAGAACACATCAACCAGTCTCCACAGACAGTTTCAGTACCACCCGTCAGAGTCTGCCACACAAAACTAAACAGCTGACAGCAAAACTATCATTTTTTAAGTCTTATTGACGTGACTACTGTCCTACAGGTATTATTTTATTACATGACGTCCTCTTTAATTTCAACTGTAGTGGTCTGTATCAGGCCTGATAGCAGCTCCAAATATTTGTACTTGTTCTCATAAAAACACCCCAATACTTCAAACTGATACCACTTTTATGCTTAGTGACATCATTTCCTCTTCCACTTTGCAAATAACTGAGGACAAAAGTTAACTGAAATATTCATAGTTTAAAGATATTTAAAGTCAAGCAGGTGACGTTAAGACAGCTGGCTGTTTGCTGTAGATCTTAATAAAAATACTGTGTTTCTAAAGTCATTGTGTAATGTTTTATAACTATCTAACAACTCAATACATATACAGTATACAGTAATAATATGTATTGGTACTCAGTATCAACAAGTACCCAAACTGAAGTGTTGTCCAGATGACTACCTGGATTACTGAGCATGAACTTTGATGTTTTGAACCACTTTGGCCATGGCTGCCTCAGAGGAGTTGCCGGGGGAGAGAGTGGACTCCAGAAACCATCTTATCACCATCAAACTGGTTTGCCCACTATGTGAAGGCGCTTTCAAGACTGATTTTGTTGTGGCTTCTTGGACTGATGAAGTCTTCTGGATGAAAGAGGAAATGCTTCAACAAAAAGAACTGTCCAGTGGACCTGACATCACTTTGTTGGATTTTTTTTTTTTTTTTAACCTGAGCTTAACTTTGATGAAGTACAGTACAGTACTTATACTCAGTCTGAACAAGACTAGTAGCAGGGCATCCCTATTGAAAAGTGTAATACTTTCAGCCAAAAATGTTTGATTTCTTTTTCTGTTTTATCTGTATTTCATAGACAAATGAAACTTAGAATAAAAAAGCAACAATTGTACAGTTGAATGACGATTAAGAATAAAAGTAGACTAATTACCTTTTAGATTTTTTTTTAAACCAAGGATTACAGGTACTCATTGTTAAGCATGAAAAAGTAGTCTAGAGTTACTTAAGGTGGTGCAGTCTGAAAGGATTTACTCCAAATACAGTGGCTCCACGCTCCATGAAAACAAAGCGCTCGTCTGAATTCGCCCAAAACCACATGGAAGCTCGAGTTGCGTGACATTAAGCTGGTCGTAGTCTGCGCAGGTAAACAAATCTATCAGAATCAGACAAGCGTAGGATCTCGGAGAAGATGTTTAGGTAGTAGCAGACTAAAGATGGAGTACGACAGATGTCAAGAGTACATATTAAGGCATGCGGTTGCCAAAAAGACGGAGCTCAACATTCAAACCCTCTCGGCTTTTGCAAAACTTCTTCTAGACAAGTTTACTGTTTCAACATTTCAGCTCTAGTTTAACACCAACAAATTACTCAATAAATATGAGTGTAAATACATACCAGAATAACTTATTTCAGTCACTTCTGTTGTTTCTGTAGGTAAACAAACACATGTAGGTTGCACCCATTTTCCTAACCTGACTTCACATCCATTTAAAGAAAATGTTGTGTGGCTTTTATATATGACTTTATGACTTTGATGTGAATCTGCTGACTTTGCAGTGAATACCTTTAAAACAATGCAACTTGTGGAAATTATGATGTAATTTCTGAAAACTTTAGGGTATACAAAATATAAAGGTAGTTGCATTAAAACCTGCTTATATGATGTAAATAAATTACGTAAACGGTTGTTTCTGTCATGGGAGTCTATAACTCCATGGCCAGCAAATGCTGCTCAAAATAAAAATACCTAAATTAAGATATCTGCTTTTCATGCAGAGAATGTACAATAAACTAGAGAAATTGCATTTTCTGCAAAAATGCAGTGTGAATGCTTGTTGCAGAAGAACTTGCTGAAAAACAGCTGAAATTAGCTAAAGAGAATAAACAGGCTGCATTGTAGCTGAAATTAAAGAACAAGCCTAAACTAGCAGAAGAAATCAGAAAGAACACGTTTGCTGAATTAGGTTTAAATACTGGTAAGCAGAAATGAGCTAAATATTTTGAGAAATGAGCTTAAAAATTGGAAATCAGCTGAAACAAGCTAAAATTTGCACACACACAAAAAAAAATAATAAAATAAAAAAAACATACAAAAGGTAGCCAAAAAAGCAGGAAAAAAGCTTAACCTGAGGTGGTAAGAGCTGAAATTAGCAAAAAATGTGGAATTAATTGAAAAAGCTAAAATTTGCATAAAACCGCTAAATAGCAGCTAAAATAGCAGAAAAGATTAAACTAGCTGAAAAAAGTTGAAAGGAGCAAAACAAGCTGAAATTAGCTGAAAAAGTTAATTAGGCTGAAAGTAGCAGGTTAACACAAAAAAACGAATTTATCTGAAAACAGCTGAAATTAGCTAAAAAAAATTCTAAAAAGACAAAACAAGCTTGAATTAACAGAAGAAAGCAGAAAAATACATTTGGCAATTAGGCTGAAAGATGCAGAAAGGAGCACAAAAAGTAGAAATTATATGAAAAAAGCTGTAATTAGCAAAACAGCTGAAAAGTAGCTAAAAAGGTAGAAAGAAGCTGAAATTACAAACAGGAAGTGTATGGAGATAGCACATTTTTGCTGAATTAGGCTGAAAAAGAGTCTAAATGAGTGCATAAAATGTGTAATTAGCTGGAAAAAAAAACCTTAGTTAGCATGAAAACTAAAATATAGTAGCTGAAATAGTAGAAAAATCTGAAACTTGCAGAAATAAGCTAAAAGGAACATAACAAGCTGAAGTTAGCAGAAAGAAGTTAGAAGAAACACAAAAATGTTGTAGTTAGCAGAAAGAATCTGAAAGAGCACAAAACAGCTGCAAAAACAGCAGAAAGTAGCTGAAAAAATGTTTAAATTTTCACAAGGAAGCTGAAATGAAGCTGAGCCAGAACAAAATGTGAAAGGAGCAGTTAAAGGTTGTAAACAGATCTGAAACTTGAAGGATATAAAATGAGCTCAGTTCATTTTTCGATGAGGAAAATAATGGCCGAAAAGGCTAAATGTTTCAAAAAGCTAAAGTTACACCAATACCACAAGTCATAGCAGGATTGTCCAGAAAGAGTTTTCATTTATGATTTGTTGAAAACTGGGGGACGAGAATCACGCCGAAAAACATACGGAAGAAAAATGGATCACAACTTAGATGTGCTCCACCCTTGTGTAGTCAGGCGGCCTTTCTGGTATTTTTTTTATGATTTTGCTTTTCTCTGGCAGAACAGAGACTGAAGCTGCCACCGTGGTTTGGCCATGTGTGGATGTTGGTTCAAAGCCATCGTGAAGCATCTGGGGCCATGCTTTGATAGAATAAACACGATGCAGCATTTTTGACATGCAGGGGCCCATACTGAGCTTGCACACTCAAACAAATGGAGCATGATAAGGAGGAAGAGAAGCAGCATGATGAAAAGAACAAGAACAGACAGAAAAGACAAGAGTATAACCTGACGGGTATCTACAGTAAGGCGACTAGGATCAGACGTGAAAGGACAAAGTCACACAAGGTGCAGGTACAAAGTGAACATGCAGGATCTTTACAAATAAAATATCCTTCAGGATGAAACTCCAACCATACTTAAATATTTAATGTGTTACATGATGTTGTAGGACATCTGGAAATTGGTCTGGATTATTGGCCTTGGTGGAGTTATTTGTTTTCTAGTAAGTGGTTTATGTGGTTTCACTGGTTTGGTCACTAAAAACACAATCTGAAGGAACTTTTGTTAACCTCCGTGTTACCGCTTGCTTTATTTTTTGTGTATTTTTTTCTGACTCACGAGTTAGCTCATGTGTGTTGTTGTTTATGTGTTTGTATGTATTTATTTTTATTGTCATACCATCATCTGTACAGAAACTGCACATGGATACTAGCTTGCATGGCTAATTTTGGCACATTTACAGGTGAACCATTCATTCATTCATTCATTCATTCATTTATTTATTTATTTATTTATTTATTACTAAAAGAAGTTCAGCAAATAATCCTCCAAAATAAATAAATGTCCAGGTATTTCAGGCTCAATCAAAGCAGTGAAGATATCAACATTTTTGTCCTTCCCAATCCATACTGCTTGCATTACTAAATTACTAAAACTATGACATCACCATGCATGAACCTCAGTCTGTTCTGTCTGAAATTATCTTAATACAAATTAGAGAAACTGCATTTCCTATGAAAATGCAGAATGCTTATTGCTGAAGAAATCACAGAAAAACAGCTGCAATTAAGTTTAAAAAAATCATGTTGTATTGTAGCTGAAATGGAAGAGCAAGCCTAAATCAGCAGAAGAAAGCAAAAAGAGCACACATTTGCTAAACTGGGTTTAAATAAGCCGTAATGAGCACAAAAAATAGGAAATGAGCTAAAATCTAAAAAAAAAAAGAAGCTGAAATTAGCTAAAAAATAGTTGAAAATAGCTGAAAAGGTAGAAAGAAGCTTAAAAGGAAGTGGAAAGATCTGCAATGAGCTAAAAAAAATGTGGAATTAGCTGAAAAAAGTTAGAATGTGTATCAAAAGAGCTAAATATTAGCTGAAAGAGCAGAAAAGGCTGAAACTAGCATAACAAAGCTAAACGGGGCATAACGAGCTTAAATTAGCATAAAGAAGTTAATTAGGCTGAAAGTAGATGAAAAACTTGAATTTATCAGAAAACAGCTAAAATTAGCTTTAAAAAAGGCTAAAAACCAAGCTGAAAAGGTCAAACAAGCTTAAATTAGCAGACAAAAATCAGAAAGAACGTTTGCCCAATTATATGATGAAAGAAGCATAAATGAGCACAAAAAGGGGAAATTATCTGAAAAAAGCTGAAATTAGCTGAAAAAAGTTTAAATTTGCCCAAGGAAGCTGAAAGAAGCTGAACCGGAACAAAATGTGAAAGGTGCAGTAAAAGGTTGTAAACACAACTAAAAATGTGAAGGACATAAAATGAGCTCAGTTCATTTTCTATGAGGAAAGAATGGCAGAAAAGGCTAAATATTTCAAAAAGCTAAAGTTGCACTAATGCCAAAAGTCAAGCACCCTTCTCCTGAACAAGCTGAACATTTTGATATATGATTTGTTGAAATAGCACAAAAATTGTGGAATGAAAAAGTTGCTGAAAAACTTACGAGAAATAAATGGATCCCAATAGTGTGAACACTTCATAAGCATGAACTATACCACCTATTCAGCCAACAGGCTGCTTGTTAAAGGCAATAAAAACATTCAGATTTCAGGTTTAACTCTAGTAGTTGTTTATTCAGTAATACAGACGTATCTTGTTAAATTATTTCTACAGCCTGATTTTAAGGCTGGTTCAGGTTTTATTTATTTATTTTTAACCATGAACTTCTTCTACATAAAATACACCAGTTTTACCAGACAAAGCTGTTTTTGCTGACAGGTTACTGTTTAGTTGGTTTAATAACATGTTTGTCTAATTTTGTACAAACTCCCAACTAATCCAACAGTGTGCTTGCGCACGTGCATGCGTTTAGCAACAGCTGCAAGGCTCCAGTGGGCTGGCAGAAGGAATGACAGGCATCCAATCTGAGCACTCCTGAGGGCAGAACACTTTCACCTCAGGAAACGACACTAAAAGACAACTGTCAAAAGACTGCTCTCCAGGCACGAGGTCTTTAGTTTGATGATCTAACCTTTGTTTTCATGATGCTGAGATGTGATCTTTACATTTTCTCTGGAGTTCATCACATCCTTTGTGTAAAAAAGTTACGTATTATTTTATGTGCTTGAATTCGTCTGGTTTTGATTTGACTTTTTTCCGTGATCTTTGATTATGATGTTGAAAGCACAACAGAGAACGAGACCAATCAAACTCTTGTTGAGGAACCTGTGACCAAGAAAAGATGTTGAGTATCTGACTTGAGTTAATGTCGTTTATGAAACTGGCCTTTAGTTTGAAAAAGGTTTTAATTTTGGCCCCCTTTTTTAAGCGAGTTTGACACCCCTGGTCTTGTTTCTGCTCGATCTAACTTGGCTTTACATTTAAAAGATTTTTAATCACCTTGATACCAAAGGTGGGTTTACTACATGCCAACCAGATAATTTAGATCAAGGTAATCCTCTGTTGTCATAAACCAACATGCCAGAGCTATTTTAAAATACAGAAATCGTAGAAAGACCTGTTTTGAACCATTAAACGGTTGTCTTTACATCTCAATAGTAGTGCAAGCTAAACTCCAATGTTTCCTGTACTTTAAATGGTCAAATAGTGAAAATATTCATGAAAACATTGAACTCCTAGTGTCGTCTGCTGCAGGGAGATAGTGGTGGTGCAGCAATAACTTCCAAGAAATTAGTTCCTGTATATAATCGCACAATCTGGTCCCTCTAACAAGTCACAGTGATTCATTGAATCATTAGCGTGCAGTTGGTCTAAAGAACACACCTCGTTTGTAACAACTTTTTTCAGTTTTTAGCTGGCAGGATGTGTTTCTGTCTGCAGCTCCAACTCTACTGGACGGTGTGCATTCTCTGCTGACCCCGCCAGAAAAACCTGATAACCGGCTCCTTGCTCCTGCCCTGTCAGCCATCACAAGGCTGAAGGGGAGCACAAAGACTCGCATTGTGTCCTGTTGCATATTTGAACACATATCTGTGTCTCACACTATTCCAGTAATGTGAGATGGGGAGGCCTGATGCCTGACCTGCAGCTGCCTCCAAGCTGTTTTGCATGTTCTCACAACCCACTTTTTTTAAACTACAGGTTGGAGATATTAAATTGGATTAAAATAGATGTGATAATGTTTTGGAAAGCTTCCATTTGGTTTGTAATGGGTTGTTTATCCTGCAGATACTGATTTAGCACTTTAAAAGAGAAAGTAATCTTTGGACATCCATCTACAGTTGATCCGCTTTTGGTCAGCTCCTTTAAAGATGGCTGCCACAGCCAACACAAAAACGACCATGTTTGCAGTTGGTTTAAGAGTTATTGAGCTCAAATTTGATGTGGTAGTAGCTGAAAGTCATTCACAACACATACGCTGAACATAACACCCTAACAATATTGCATGATATTTCGCAAATGTTTTTACTGTTTGAGCAACAAACGGTGGCAGACAGGGTGCATTTGTTCAAGAAGTGCCACGTCTTTATTGTCCCCCGTCGCAGAGCGGAGAGGGTGAATTTGAAATACCATTTCTTCATGCGTGCATGTTATGAGCATGATAGCGTAAACAGTAAGCAAAGTACTGACTTCTATTTTGGTATGTGACTGCAGCTAGGCGTAAGAAAGGTCACTATCTAAAATTGGGTTGCCCAAAAGAAATTCAAGATGGCCACCGCCGCCATATATATACAGTACTGTATATGTAAACCAACCACCTCAATCATTTAAGGAAACACTGCTTATTAGTTTTCAAATTGCTTAAAAGTATAGTTTCCTCAAATGATCGGGGTGGCTGAAGATTAATCTGTGGTGGCCAAGGCCACCTTTGGCCACCCCCTTATTCCACCCCTGCTGGATAAAATTGCTCTCTACTCACCAGGATCTGTCACTCTGTGCCACCTCGGACAAACAAAATAATAATAATAAAACTATCTCTCGTCTTTTACACAGTGCACTGTCTACCCACTTGAACATCTTGCCCCCCAAAACATTAAGGTTTTCTTACATTCCCTGTTCAATTCCTGTCCAGAAAAACACTCATCTCTAAAACTATAAACATTCAGTGTTCAAATCCCTCAGCGGTGGAGGACGTTGATGCTCGCCATGTTGTTCACTCTTTATTCCTGTTGTTTAGATTATTCATGTGTTTTTAAAGTTCCTATTGTGTCAGCAGCCAACGGTGATGAAGATGTAACATCTTTTCTCTGTATAGACTAAGAAACGTTGATGTCTGATTATCCACTTCTCTTTCTTCTCCTATCTTCACACTTAACTTTCATTTATTTCTCTTTCGTTCCTCTCATCTCACAATTTCACACCTTCTGCCACCTTCTCATTTGACCTCCATCCCTCCCAGTGTGTAGTAAACCTCATCAGTGAACTCCAGGAGCAGATGTGCAAGTTTCAGGAGGAGATCAACACTCGCATCCAGGAGAAACGGGCCCTGGAGGAGAAGGAGACTCAGCAGGGGGAGTCCGGAGGCCCACCAGCCCAGGGCTGCAGTCCTCCTGACGGGTCAGCCGGCTCAGACCTGAGCCTGCATGTCCCAGAACCCTGGAAACACAAAGGAGGACAGACCGTTCACGTAGGGAGACTTGAAGGATGAAATCACCTTGCCCCCCATCATTCCTTCTCCTCTTCTCTTACTTTTTAACCTGTCCATGCACCACCAAGTCTTTGGAGTTTCCCACAGAATCAAACTAACAACCTCTAATGTGCAGAGTGTCTGTATGTGTGCTGCAGGATGCTAGGGGGTGGTGCTCTGCTCTGGTCCCTGCAGAAATGAACACGTTCGATTGGTTTTCCAAATGCTTCCGCTCCATTTGAGGAACTGCAAACCCTTTGAACGGTTTGACGTCTGTTAGAGGGGACACACTCGGGCGTCTGTCTGTCTTTTACTCCTCAACAATTTGGAGCATTTGGAACATAACTCAACCTGATCATGAATTGTCTTTCTTTATTTTTTTTTATTTATTTTGGAAATCTTGGGTCAGCATTGTGTTTCTGTGTGATCAAATGTAGTTTGTTTGCATGGCAACTCTTCTTCCACTTACTAACCAAGTTTCATGTCTGCTTCCTCCTGCTCTGACCAGGTGGATGGGTCATGTACCAAGAAGTAATCCTTTTCAAGGTTTCCCTCAGACAGAGATAACGATCGGCTGGCAGATGTGTAGTCTGAAAGCCTTCCAATCGTGTTCTGGGTTCATCCTTTTCCTGCCTGTTGATAACTGCACTTTGTGGTGTTTGTTTCAGGAGGATCATGTTTCCTTTATTAACCACAGTTCTGTCCAAACCTGGAGACTTCTTATAACTGCACTGAGTTTGAACCTGGTGTTTAATTCCCCTATGTGTTGGCATGCATACGTTCCAGGGCTGTTGACAAGCTCCTGAGATCTGGATGCTTTTTCTATTTGTAACACCTGCGCTAGTTAGTATAATGTATTGTTTACCTAAAATATAGATTTGGTTTTCCTGCAGGATTTGGTACAGGAAGTTAAGCAGCTGAAGAGCAAAGTGGAGGAGCTGGAGGGAGAAAAGAGCCAGTATGAGAGGAAACTCCGAGCCACCAAGGTACACGCTACGCTTTTATGGGTATAAACATCACATGTTGGGTGTTTAACAGGAACAGCTGTGAGAGAAAAACATGTTCACTTTGTGGCTTGAAGGTAATATACAGTATAATTCACAGAGTTACAGAAAATAAGATGTGACAGTGTTTACAGCGGTCAGTTCCTCGCTGATAGATTTCCAGGAAAAATGTCACGTGACGCTGCACTCTATTACAAAACGCTGCTGCTCATACTTCACTTATTAACAATTTAAAAAAAAGTCCCTCGCTACTTCACGGTTCAACTTTCACGGACTTGTTCTTTGGTGGTTTTTCAAAGTAAGATTGGACATGACACACATTTGGCTGATTGTTGGATGAGTCGCACGATTGGCTTGGATTATTATTGTTTTTTATTAAAAATAAATTGTTTAAAATTATTTGCAGCAGGGCGAAGCTCCTTTCTGCAGCATGTCAATCTCTGCTCTGCAGCGGAGAAGTGGGCGTGGTCAAGGGCGCTGGCCAGTGGCAGAGAGAGTGGAGATCATCATGACGTGCTTTGCTCTTTTAGAGTGTTTAGAGTTTAGAAACAGTACTTAGAACATTGCAAGAGTGTGTGAAGGGTTTAAAATTCCTATGTTGCGGTTTTTCACTTATCGCGGGGGACTGAGAACGTAAACCTCCGTGATAAACGAGGGACTACTGTATAACTAGTGACGCTGTTTTTAACTATTTATTCATATTTCCTTTCAGTTGCATGAAATTATTTACTCTGACGTCATAGATTGAATTTTTTTTTTTGCTGACAAAAAGTAATTAAACTGTAAAAATGAGCCTGATCCCTCCTAACACATTGCATATTGCTGGTTTCTTTGAAGGTCACTCTGCTGTTGCGTCTAACTGCTTACAATCCTCCCTTCCTCCTCTTTTACTCTCTCCATCCTCTCTTCTTTATCGACTCCTTTCCGTGCCTCGCTCTCTTCTCTTTATTTTCTGCTCTTCTCCTCCCCCCGTCATTACCCTCTTCCTGTCGTCCTCTCTCTCTCTCTCTAGCTCTCCATCTCTTATTCTCTCCATGTGTGTTACCAGTCGCTCATGACCCAGCTGTCCAGCCTCAAGCTGACTGTGGAGCACACACAGCTGGAGAAGCAGCACTGGGAGGAGCGCTGGCGCAGCGCACAGGTGCCTCCTCTTCCTCCTGCTCTTCCCTCTTCTCGCTTTAGCTTTCATTTTATTTATTTTTTATTTTTTGTCTCTGATTAGGCTGAGATTTCTGCATGCCTCCTCTTTCTGCTCTCACACTTGACGTTTGCAGCATGTCCTCTTTTTCCCTTCTTGTTTTGTCTTGGGACAGTAGAACATTTCAATATTTATTAAGCTTTAGTGGCCGACAGAATGAAAATCTGTTCTCCTTCCCTCGCTGTTGCAATCTGTCCCTTTTGATGCAAGTTTGCATGAAATGCACATTTTATATAAGAAGTTAAAGGTACTCATTGCAAACTATGTTAAAGAACAAGTCATCCTGAAGAGCAGTTTGAGTTTCCTCCAGTCTGTGTAAATAAACTAAAATGGCAGAATCAGACAAGCATAGAATCTCTGACAATTATTATTATTTTTAATTTTCTTTATCCGATCGTGGATAAAGCGTCTCAGCTTTCTGTTTAATAACCCATAACTTCTGATTTGCTTAAGATAATCTAACAAAACTTGATACTCATATGTATCATCACTAGACGAGAGTGTCGCATACACTTTTTAATTCGTCCCTGTTTATAGGTCAAGGTCACAAATCAAGGTCAAAGTGTATACAAGGTATTTGCTTGTCCAGGGGATTGCTATAGATTGCTGTATAATAATCTGCTGACGGGCAAACTATGTGCCATATGTGATACTTTTGTTCATCTCTAATTTACTGCTCGTTAAGTTTATGACCCAACAAATTTGTCTTATGTTATATTTTCCTGCAAAGTGGGTGAAATACTCCCTGTTTTCAAATGTGTTTCAATTTAAATTGCTTAAAAACACATCTATTTTGCAATGAGTATCCTTAATGCAAAAGCTGTGTTTGTGTAACTTTGGTGCTTTTGCCTCCATTTTGTTGAACATTTTAATTGAGTTCTGTTAAGTTCTGACTTTGAAGTACTTTCTAAACAGAGTTTTTCACTTTTGTCTACATCAGTCCTGACTTTGATTAAAATAATTCTGCGGTTTCTTCGATTCACTGTTTTGCTCGCTCCCTTGTTTGTTGTAGACGTCTAATAAAGATGTCACACTTATTGAAATGAAAGCAGCTGCAGGTTTGCATCTATAACCACACATCTGTGTCTTGACACCTGTCGTCTGCAGCAACTTCAAACACTCACAACCGGTTGGTAATTAAATTAAAAAAAAAATCATAAATTTAAGAAAATGCACACAACACCTGAACACAGTCAAACTGCTTTACATATATTTACTACAAATACAAATTTACGAATCTACAAATGTTACAAACTGTTACAGGAATGAAGGTTTTTATAATCATCTCTAATTTAGTGTAGTTTTTTTTCTTCTTATTAGTAAATAAAAAATAAACCCAAACATAAATTTTGTTCATTTTAACATCTCAAAACTTATACTTGAATATATAATTACAGGTAAAAGTTAATAAATTCTTGTTTTTGTCAATATTAGGTGGTCAATATAAAAATATAAGTCAAATAAATTGTTTTTTTTTCATGAACAAAATTTCTCGTTGACGTGATCTTTTTTAAAACACGTCGTTTTATAGCGTTAAACATTTTAAGGCAGGAGGGTAGCACAAGGCCAGTTAACCTTTATTTACTCCAGTTATGCCAATAAATTCTAATTTAATCTATTGAATGAGTTGTGGGTGATTTTTGTAACACGTTCAGGCGTAATCATGTCATCGACCGCCAGCTCATTAGTCATCTACATCTAATAAATCATTTTTAAGAGAACAGTTTGCTACGTTGCCCTAAACATGTATATAATTTGTGATATTCAGTGACGTGGAAGACCGGGTTGGGTCACAATCATCCACTTTGTTTTCATCCACAGGTGGAAATCTCTGATCTGCAGCAGCTCTTGGCCTCCAAAGACTGTGAGATCGAGGGCCTGCAGACCCAGCTGCTGGCCAGAGGCGGCAGCACCAACAACAGCGCAGAGCGAGGTACTGACGAACCACGACAGAGCCACATCTGTCAGTGCTGATGTGTGAGAGACAGCCAGCGAAACGCCTGTCAGCTCACATCACTGTCACAAATGTCCAACATGTCTGACATGAACTTTGACTGTTCTTGACTCCCTGCTGCCCTCTGCTGTAGAGGAGGTGTATATCAAGCAGCTGATTAACAAATGTAAGGCATCTGCTTGCCGTTCTCACTGGTCCAACTTCAAACCAAGCTCATTTCCCCACCCGCAGTTTATCCATTTGACTGATGAGCTTTCAGTTTATTCATCCTCTGATTTAAAGATCAGACTTGAGCGAACTGGAAACATAAAAAAGTAGATCCTTGATCATGTTTGATTTGAAATTGGACCAAAGATTGTGTCTGTGTGTGTCTGAACAAAACATTCCAAGGTGCAACAACTCTCTGCATCCTTTTAAATTCACACATCTTAAATAATGTGTCTTCAAGTTCTTATAAATAGAAATCTTATTTAATTGTACAACATTATGCTGAAAATAACTGAACTCCCACTGTCTGCATTAAATGCAGCATAAAGCCACAGCAGGGCCACTTTTTAATATCCTGTCATGCAAAGGAAGTGTGTATGTGTGTGTGTGTGTGTGTGTGGGGGGGGGGGGGGGGGGTAAGTGTGCGTATATGTTGCATCCTGTTTCATAACGTAAATCTGGCTCTGTAGCATAGATGATGTTCCTCAACACATACACCTGCTCTTCCCCTCACATCCACACCGTTACCAGTGTAGCAAGTCATCAGTACAAAGATGTGCATAAACCATGCATATTAAAATAATGATGTAGAGTACATGTGTGAAACTCAAGGCCCAGGGGCCAAATGTGGCCCTCCTTAATATCTTATCTGAGCTCCAAGATGCTATTTTAAATGAAAAATACTTTTATCACTTTAATTTTTTTCTGTAATCTTTGATTATGATGTCAAAAAGGCAACAGCAAATGTCAAATGAGAACAATCAAACTCTTGTTGAGGAGCCTGCAACCAAGAAAAGATGTTGGGTATCTAATTTGTGTTTATGCCAGTAAATAAATAAGACAAACAGCTGAGTGCAGTAACGTTTAGCATAATGATGGGCAATTCATTTGACAGTTTATTATTTCTCTGATTGTTTAAAGACAACCTGACATTGTTCGTTTCCAAACACAACAATTGTTTGACAGTTTCATTCAGCAAGAGCATTTCAAGTTTAGTGCCAAGCGATTTTAAATTACCATATTTTTCGGCCTACAAGTCACAGTTTTTTGCATAATTTGTATGCCCTGCGACTTCTACACTGAAGCAACATAATTATGGATTTTTCCCCATATTTATAAACCAGATTTTAGCTGAGATATGACCGTTTTCATTCATTCTGACTGAAAAGATTGAACGCTACTATTTTCAGCCGCTAGATAATATTCGAGTTGTATGGAATGCCGTTGAGTCATGTAATAGGTAAAAGTGGCTATTAATGACACATTCGGCTTGCCAGAGTCTGCCACCTTTGTCCAGCTTGCTTGGAGCAACAGTCAAATCAGCTTCATTTTGCTGCGCTGCCCCGGCCAAATGCAACTGATTTGACCGTTAAAGTGCATTTATTACGGAAAAGTTACACTGAGACTTTGGTATAATTTCAAGCAAGCAAATACTTGTTTTTAAGTGTTAATCTCGTTAGATCCATGTTAAAGTTCTCCCGTGCATGCTCCCGCAGCCGCCATTTGGCAGCCAATAGAGTTTTGGCACAACACCGGCCCACATTTCCTGGTTGTCAGCGGTGATGCGTAACAAATGTAACGCGTCATCGGTAACGCATAATAGATGCGACGTATACAACGAAGCGACATATTTGTTTTTTTGTTTTTTCCACTTTATTAGACACATTTGGACTGATGCGACTTATACGGCAGAACAACGTGTACGGCGGATAATACGGTATACTAAAATATATACAAATATACTCATCCCCACTCATCCCCTTTTTGCACATTATAAAGCCAAAGGTCCGCTAAACAAGGTGTGAATTTAAAAGGATGTTTATCATTTTATTGGGTACAGATTCATCTTTTTGGCTCAGAGGGTGCTCGTCTTCTCAGTTACTGTGCATCATTTCATAAATCTGTGCTCTCTGTCCCAGGTGATGGTGCGCGAACACTCGTGCTGTCACTGTGTATTTGCTTTGCTTGTTTGCTTGCATTTGCACGGCTGTCACATGTCGCCATCAGGTAGCGTGAACTAACCAACGTGAAAGTTCTGACAGATCCTTGTCATATTTCTCCTTCGTGTTTCCTGTTAGACCAGGAATACCAGAGGCTGAAGGTTGGGATGGAGTCTTTGTTAGCTTCAAACGATGAAAAGGTGAATTAAATCACTTTCTCACACTGCTGCTGTTCAATATTTGTAAATTAATTTCAAAAGAAGTAATGTTTGGGTTTGGTGCTAACAGGACCGTCGGATAGAGGAGCTGACCGTTCTGCTGGGCCAGTACAAAAAAATGAGGGATGTCATGGCTCTGGCACATGGTGAGACTTCCATCTGTTTCTGCTCTTAGAGTTAAACCATTATTCTGCCACTAATTATTTGTTTTAATGAACCAGGGAGCAGTGAAGAGGAGCTGAGCAGCAGTTTAAAGCTAAAAGCCATCACACACAAAGCACACTCTGACATCATCAGATCAGAGGTATAATAATCATTTAATAAGCAATCTGCTTACAAACTGGAAAGTTTTCAAGTAATGTTTCAAGTAATGTTTTTAAGTCACTGATGTTTTGCAGGAAAATGAGACATATCTTTATTTCTGTACAGATGTCATCCAACGGATCTTCTCCACTTATGCTCTCCTCCTCCCACTATCAGAGAGAAATGGATTATAGGTAAATAAATAAATAAATAATAATTCACGGCAAACGTGTAGCTCACACACAACAAACATAATATTATTGGTTAGTGAAGTTCACGTCCTGGTTCTTGCAGTTTTCAGAACAACGTGGACACGTCGCTGCTGAGCACAGGCAACACAAATTTCCTGAATGGATCATCGTCGTAAGTTCTTCATCCCCTCAAGTCACTTTAATAAACTATAGAATAAAAACAGGCTGAAATGTATTTGATCAGATTTCAGTATCTCACTGGGTTGTGACTTGTTGGTGAACAGCCTCAGTGAGGGAATCTCCAGAACATCTTGCGACGTTCGTGGTGGTTCTGTTTCCTCGCAGATACGCTCGACTTTTAAACGTGGTCAGAAAGAGTTTATGCAACAAATCCTCTCAACAACACAAGCCACAAGCATTAGAGACATCACCAGCACCAGATTTTGATCTATTTTAGCTACTTAGACTACAAGCATGTCTTAAAGACCTGGATGGCCCTAAATTTTCTGCTTTTGAACACAGACAAGACTGAGGTTTCAGTTTTGGACCTGAGCATCTTAAGAATTAAATTTTCAGTCTTTCGCCCTCCTTGGATGGCATTAATCTGGTCTCCAGCTCTAATGTTAAAAATCTTAGTGTTATTTTTGATCAGGGCACGTCTTTTAACCCCCATATTGAAAATGTTACTCCAACAGTCCCAACCCAGTGAGATTCTCGTTGTTTTCCAGGCACCGGCACAGATTGCTCTCCAGCAGTCTTGAGGAGTTGCAGAGTGGGTCTTTGCAAAAGGTTTGTTTAACGCCACTAATAATCCAAATACTACATTATCAACTAAACTATTAATCAGTTCTAACTTTCAGCTCTTTCTTCTTCTGATTGCTCATCCACTAACTCTGTGTGTGTGTTTTATCTCTCCTGTGTGTGTTGGGGCTTCAGGCTGTTGAGGTCCAGCCAGTTGAAACAGAATCAGACGTAGGGGCAGAGGTACTGATCTGCTACATGACAGAACACCAGCCTCTCACCTCACACTTCCTTTGTACACAGTACTACTTTTCAGGATTTTGTTTTATATTATTTCATTTTTTTACATCTAAGTTACAAAGAAGTGACGCTTTATCATTTTTCGTTTATTATAAGTACTCATTTTAGTGGTTATTTAAAAAAAAATTTGAAAAATGTGTCTTGGTATCAGTTGCAAAGACAACAAATCAAGTTAACGTGTCCCTAAGAGATTCTGATGTGTCACAGAATTGTGCAAAATTTTGGATAATTTCTTTTATGATCTAAATGATCCTTGCTGCTTTTTCTACTGCGGGACGTTGTGACGCAACATTCCAGCTGCACTTTGACTTCCTCTGTCCAAATGACCCTCTGTAAGAAGTTCAAACTGAATCTTTCTTTAGTATAAAATAAAGGAATGCATCCTGTGCATTACACACACACACACACACACAGGGCCAGGACCTACCTGAAGTGGCTGTCTGTAGCGCTCGGCATCACCGCAGCCCCCCAGCTGTTTTGCTCCGTTGGCCTTTCTGCATTATTCCTTCAGAGCCCTGCTGACTGTGATGCCTGGTCAGATGCTTACATCGTCACCCTCCAAAGAACATTCTGTTATTCAACAGAGCAAAAGGGCAGTTCTCATTGTTTCCACCCATCCAACCCAATCTTATGAAAGACGAGAGACTCAAAACACAAATGCATTCCCTGAGACCAGCTATAAAAATGACGAGTTGTTAAATAATATGAGACAAAGTGGGTTATTGTTTTTAGTGTTTCAAAAAATGTTGCAGTCTAGTTTTGCATACTTTGTGCTACTTTAGCCATTAATACGTCAAAACGTTACGCTTACGGAGATGGGTGTTTTAGTTTTTCTAACTTCTATGTTTTTTATTATATTTAACTTTTATTTATAAATAGTTTACCCATAGAAATGCATTGAGATCTTCTAAATCCATTAAAAACAATGTCTTTAACATCTTCTTCAGCATACCTGCTCTAAATGTCTTCTAACACTACTTTTAGCTTTTAACTAACCTTTTGTCGGTTTTTGCTTTTAGTCAGCATTTTGATACTTTTAGCTGTTTGTGTACATTTAGCTTTTAGCCACTTTGCTATTTTGGGCTTTCAGTTATAACCTTTACTAATTTAAGCTTTTATCCGTCCTTTTGCTGTTTTTAACTTATTAGAATTAGATTTTAGTCATCCTTTAGCTACTTTTATTTTAGCCAAGCCTTGAAATGTTTAGATAGACATTTGTTACCTTTAGCTCTTATTCAGCTTTTGCAACGTTTAGCTAAGTATTTGCTGCTTTTGCCAGCTGGCATTTAGTTCCTTTTAACTTTTATCCAAGTTTTTGCTATTTTCATATTTTAGCTAACTTTTTACTACTTTTAGCTTGTATCTAGCCTTTTGTTATACTGTATTTTGTTTTTGGCCAGCATTTTGATCATTTTAGTTCGACATTTGTTGGTTTTAGCTAACTATAATTTTACTTTTAGATTTTAGACATTCTTTAGCTACTTTTAGCTTTTAGCCAGCCTTTTGATAAGTTTTTTACCTATTGCTGTCTTTAGTTTTTAGTCTGCCTTTTGGTTTACCATTAATTTTAGACAACCATTTGGTACTTTTAGCTAACATTTTGCTACATAAAGGCTTTTAGCTGACCTTTTGCTACTTTTACCCTTTAGTTAGCATTTTGCTACTTTATCGTTTAACTAGTGTTCTGCTTCGTTTAGCTTTAACAGCTCAGTTTAAGTTTTTTCAGCTGTATTTGGGAAGAAAAAGTCAGTTTTCATTAGTGATATTTTTAGCACAAGTTGTTGATAGTTGTTAGTTACATGTTTTTGTCCAACACTAATATTTGAAAATACAGCTTAACATTTAATCACCTGTTTTATACTTTACAGAGTCCCCAAATGGAGCTGAGCAAGTACCAAACTCTGCCGGGGAAGCTGAGTAAAAAGAACAAACCGAAGCATGAGCTGAACGGCAGCAGAGGGACAAACACCCAGTATTTATCTCCTGTCCACCTCTCTCCTGCTCGCAACACAGACTACAGCCTGAGTGAGTTTCTGCACCACAAAAATACACACATTAGTTTTAAGTTTTCAGCTAAGGATGAGGTAACCATGGAAACATACTGAACAGATCTTTCAGCTTTTGTCGTTGTGGATGAGATTTTCGATAAGAACATTTGTAAGTTTTCTCCTGAAAGGTTGTAGATCTGTGCACACTGTCACATCTGGAGGCTTTGAGCTCCAAGTAGAAACTGAACCCTCCCAGGCAGAAACCAGAGAACAGTTGTTACACCCAACAGACCTGGATAGCACAAGATAAACACACGATCACAGTGGACGGGAAAAGAGTGATGTCATCTTGTATCACAGAAGGGTTCTCCTGCAGTAAAGTTATTAAATAGATAAATATCAGTTTATGTGCACAAGGCACTTACCGTAGCTCAAGTATTCTGTTGTGTAGCTCCAGCTCAGCTACTTTTAACCCCTTAAAGTTTCTAAAATGGTTCATTTTTGAGAACATTTTCTATTTACCAGTAGTCCCTCGTTTATTGCGGACACCCCCCACCCCCACCCCGACATAAGTGAAATCTGTGAAGCAGCGACATTATATTTATTTTAGTATTTTTATATATATTAAAGCTTTAGAAACCTTTCCCACACTCCTGAAATGTTCTAAACCCTTAAACCTACTAATTTAACAACATACTTAAATGTAGCTACTAAATTTTGCCCACCAGTTCTGCAGAACTGCAGCGGCTTGGTTCTGATCTGACTTGTTTGTTTCGGCGGACCTACCCTGCCAGTTCTGGTCGGCTCTCTGGCTTGAGGTAGTGGTGGTGGGCTCCAGAGAGAAGCCAGACCTACAGCGGCACGTCCCCTGCTCGGAAGTCCTTGTAGACCAACTAGCAGCTCTCTGGTTTACCGATGAGTCTGGAGGTCCGGTTCCCGATGGGCTCCGTGCAGCTCTCTGCATCCGCTGGGCATTGAGTCACTGTATGAATAAGCAGCAAACTTTTTCTGATTAGATCAGAACTTTCCCTCTAGTATTTCAGCAGAAGGTAACTGTGCTTCTGAGCAGGGCACTGTTGGCTTCTAGGAAATGTAGTCCTTATGAGCGGGGATACAGTGTAAGCTTATTGAGAGAAAACTACAAAATGGCAGAGCCTGTCTAAAGCACAGTGTATTTTTTTTTTTTAATATATATTTTTTTAAGTTTTACTGTACAGTATCCCGTACTGTCCCAGTCACGTGAGTAATATTAAAGTTGACAATCATGTCGTGTGCAATATATATATATTTTTTTGTTCAATCTTACTTTGAAAAACCGCGAAAGAGCCTTTTCGCGAAAGTCAAACCGCAAAGCGAGGGACTACTGTGTAGTATGAGAAACATACGTTTACCATGACCATGTGGACTGTTGGTCACCTGGTGTTGCTGCTGCAGTATTTCTATGAATTTGCTCAGAACTCGAGTTGGAAAACCTGAATCGATGATGATCACCAGGTATTGTGGCTGCTGTGACTTCAGCAGAGTCGTGGAGAAGGCCTCGTCATGAAACGGTTCTGCTGAACTGTGTAACAGCTCATGGGGGGTTCGATTGTGAAAACGAAGAGACCAAGCTTGTCCTTTCTAAACCAGCCTCTTTGCTACTTTAGCATCAAGATGACAGTGTGACGTCTGTTGTGTAGTTTAACACGACAAGAAAGTAATTCCCTCATTATCGAAAGGCAGACATATTGCGGTATAGTCTCTGTCCGTACATACGTACATTGTATGTACATCATCACCGAACAGAATGTCATGTACACTTTTCATCATCCCAAGGTCAAAGTTAAAACAAGGTGTTTGCTTGCCTGGGCCATTGCTGTATAATACTTTGTAAAGGGGTGTATAATGTGCCGTATACGGATGAATGGGAAATAAATATCTGGATGTAAACAGATGATAATAACAAACTTAAATGAATTTTCAATGCTTAATAACCTTTTTGTCAGCTAATTTTGCTCCACTTGCTTAATTGTATATGTATTTTCTCCTCTTCCTCCACTTTGTTTGTTGTTGGTCTGAATGCAGTTCGCTGCAGGAGTGCCAGCGCTCCAGTTTTAGGTACTGTATGCCCTCACAGAAACTCAGACGTCAGTCATGCTCATCCAGATGTATACCGACTCAGAGCACTTAATGCTCCCACAAACATGCATCATTTGTCGAACAAAAACGTTGTTTATCTTGTGAAGAAAACTGGCTTTTCTCAGTTTTAGTAAAGCCTACGGACTGAGCTGAGTCAGGCTGAGGGACTGGTTTCACTGAGGATCAAGCAGCGCCACAACCAGGATTATTGCGACTCCCTCGTGACTCGGAGGGTTGTTGAAGATAAAATGTGTCTCTGGCGTTAACATTTGCTAAAACCTAAAGTTCAGGTTATAAGCATGTAGCCACTCATACGATATCTGAGGTTTCAGAGCTTAACGTATGAGTAACCAAAGGGGTGTGGGCGAGGAGGGCAGGCTTAAAGCGTGTGCAGATGAGCCGGTGAACGAGTCCCAAAGTAAACAAAAAATAACGTGACCCGCTGACCTTTTTCACTCTCACAACCTCCCACTGTCCTGCTCTACAGAGCAGACCCAGAGTGAAGTTAAAACATCATCAAATTGACGTTGGAGATTTTACAATTTACTTTTATCCTAAAGAAGTGGATTTGCATGTTGCTGCTCAACAATAATGAGCGCTTTTATTTTGAAAATAAAGGTTCGACTAATGCTGGCCTCTGCTTCTCTTCTCCTATCACTAACCTCCTCTGACTTAGGATCTCCAGGAAAACATGACCTGTATGACGTCGGTGGGTATTGACGTTGAGAAGCTGTTTTTCCCTCGGCTGCATTGGTTGCAGTGATTTTTGTATTTTATTTCATTGATTTCATAGCTCGTTGTGACTGGTTTGCATTATTTCTGTGGTGTTTGCTGTCCGTAAATATACTTTTGTTGCCATTCTGTGACTTGGGCATTTATTATTTGCATAGAATGACCATCATGTCTCTGTTTTGTTTTTGCCACAACAAATGCTGCCTCGTAATGCATCTCTTGCGGCTTCATACAGTTGTTGGTTGCTCTTTTGATGATGTCGTTTCCCACTAATTTGAAACCATTTTTATTGTAAGCTGTTTTTGTTATTGCTCTGTTTTTTTTAAAGATGTTTATTGCATTTTTTCCTCGCAACAAATAGAACATATTGTCTGCAAACAGAAGACTTGGTCCCGGGCTCCACGTGTGCCCAAGCAAAAATCAGTTTATTGTAACAAGTTTATGTTCAAACTTAATGTAAATTTTATTTTTCATAATACTTTTTCAGCTATCTATAAAATATTGTGTGTAAAAAGGCAAAAACTACTAGAAGTTTTTATTTACAGGTCCAAAGAACTCTATTTATATGAAGAAATCTTACCGTGTCATTTATCGTGGCGCAGTTTACTTGTCCGTGCCCAGTTGCAGGTCATTAATAAACCTCTAATAAACCCATGTGCTTATTGTGTTTATGTCCTGCAGACCATTCAGAGAAACTGGAGGAGTGCATCCTGTCAGATCAGTCCCCGCTGTCCTCTGGAGTGGACTCTGGACAGCAGTCTCCTGTCTCCCCAGAGAAAAGGAAAGGCCAACGAGGCATAAAGAAACTCTGGGGGAGGTAAGTTTTGATGCTTTTGCATTAAAAACATTTGCTTGTGTTCTGTTTTACACTCTTTGGAAATCGAACGCTGCGTCTGTTGTCTCCAGGATTCGTCGCAGTCAGTCGGGCAGTCCCGTCCAGCTTCACGACCCGGAGCTGGGAGACTTCAAAAGGGGGGGCTTCAGAGCCACAGCTGGACCTCGATTAGCCCATTCAGCCAAAACACGGTACACCAACACATTTATGCATAAAGCCATATGAGGACCCATTACAGAAGGATGTTACACTAAACTGTGACATCTTAATAAACTCTGTCTCACATGATTATCATGTTTTAAATGTTTGACTTCTATGACAGCATAACTTTAGCTGATATTCAAAGAAAATGTGTATTTTGTTGACGCTGTCAGGTTAAAACCTTGTACTGTATCTCCATTTTTCACCATTTTCACGTTTGAATGAATCAACTCTACTGGTCGCCCTTCACACCATCTGTGCTTTTGTGGATGAATAACATGAAAAGTGTGAAAGAAAAGAGTTTGACTTATTGAAAACAGAATTTTTATTTAATTTATTTCCTGAAAAATTGTGTTTTTGGAGAGACAAGCTTTCTGCCTGACAACAATGATGTATAAATTCTTCTTATTTCAATAAGTTTAACTGAATGCATCTTTCAGGTTTAATTTATTCATTTTGAAGCAACTTTGTTCCACAGTTATGCTTGATTATAAAAATGTCTCAGTTGTTCTCTTTAAACAACTCTTGATAGATGTCAAACAGTCTGAGAATTGACAACAGTAAATATTTAATTAGCTGCTGAGGATGTAACTTTTCTTTTGTCCTCATCTTGTAGCATCCATGTAGCACTGTGGAGCAAAAACAATCTGAAACACCCTCCTACCATTCGTCTATGCATGTTGTGAGCGCTGAGTGTAAGGAAGGTTCTTTCAAGAATTGAGTAGCCATGCCAAAATTCAAGATGGCGTCCACCATATAGCTTACATGTAAATTGACCACCCCTATCATTTGAGGAAACTATATACGTACTCTATAATGTTTATGCTGTTTAAAAGTATAGTTTCCTTGAATGATTGGGGTGGTGGATGGGGTGGCCAAAAATCAGTCTGCCACCATCAGCCACCCCCTGGCTCCGCCATTGTGCCTGGTGGTGGATAAAATTACTCCTTCCACTCGCCACCAGGATCAGTCACTACACCGACTCAGTCAAGAAAAAAACAAACTACCTCTGCTCTTGTACACAGTTTAACGTCTACCAACTTGACCATCTTGCACCAATAACATTAAGGTTTACTTGTACTCGCTGTTCAAAACCATCCAGAAAAACTCTTTATCTTGAAAACGACAAACAATAACTATTCGAATCTCTCAGCGACAGGGGACATCAGCATACCACTTGTCTTTAGTCTGATTCTATGTGCACAATAAATACCTTTACTAACCTGGAAACAAAACCTGAGGTCCAATTTAGTTTAACATTTTGGATTTAGACATTCAGTGTGTTTATTTTCATTAACTTACTGTCACATTTGACCAATGAGGACTTTAAAGAAATGGTTCTGTGGCCCCTTCCAGCCCTTGATCCATACATTTGCTCATAAGGGATCTGATGGCAAAAAGTAAAAGAAAGTGACTGGTGTACTGTAAGTAGTTGTAGCTTCAGAAGTCTCATGTAAAATATTTTGAACTCTGGTTTATTGACAGAGATCTAAAGTTGCCATTTTCTAAGTGGAGCACAGAGCAAGTGTGTGACTGGCTCGAGGACATCGGACTTGGTCAGTATGGCTTCCTGGCTCAGAACTGGGTCAGCAGCGGTCAGACGATGCTGTCTGCCAGCCCGCACGACCTGGAGAAGGTGCGGACACACACAATTAGAGATGTCTGTCACTTTTCAGCCTCATATGTTCCACTTCCTCCTGTCCGATCGTTGTCACCGTCCCTCCGTCTGTTTGGTTGTTAGTAACGCTCGTCTGTCTTTCAACCTGCTCTTTAGTTTCACCTCGTACCTCCGTCTCCCTCATCAGCATCATTTTAATTAAATAAACCAACCTGACAGCTCTTTGTTTTCCTCAGGTGAACCTCCTGTAGCATCACTTTTATCTTTCTGTCTGCAGGAACTGGCCATGAAGAATCCACTCCACAGGAAGAAGCTCCAACTCTCCATGAAGAACGTCACCAGCAAACAGCCGGAGAAATCTGCAGAGCTGGATTACGTCTGGGTCACTCGTACGAAATCACACACGGACACATGCAGATACTAATTTATCTTGACATTGTTTTCCTAAGAAAGAAAAAAAACATACTGTTCTATGACTCATGCAGATCTTTAGAAATCTGGGCTGATAAACATGTTCTGGTCAACGTGTCTTTTACTTTTACAAAAAAAAAAAAAAAAATAGCACAATTGGTTATTTAAAACATGTATTTAACAACATTTAGAATAAATGAATTGTGGCCTACCAGTTGATCAGTTAACTGGCCAATTGCTTTATTTTTAATTTTTAATGGCAAATATTGGCTGAATTATTCAGTCTACTTCTACTAAGTTCATGTTTTCACTTTGTTCCAGGTTGGCTCGACGACATCGGCCTTCCCCAGTACAAGGACCAGTTTAATGATGGAAGAGTTGATGGACAGATGCTGCAGTACCTCACTGTGGTGAATTGAAGATGTCACTTCTTTCAATCTGTATAATTGAAAAATGATAAGTCGTGTTTTTGCTCCCTTGCAAGGAAAAACGTTATTTTCTGTACGTGCACTCCTCCTTCTTCCCTCCATCTCAGAATGACTTGCTGTTCCTCAAAGTAACCAGCCAGCTGCACCACCTCAGCATCAAGTGTGCCATTCATGTTCTCCATGTCAACAAATTTAACCCGAACTGCCTCAAACGCAGACCCAGCAATGAGGTAAAGTTTAAAGAATGAGTTACAATGATGGCATCAATGCTCAGTTCTGCAAAAGTGACCAATATGCATATACTGTATTATAGTAGTCCCTCGCTACTTCGCAGTTCATTTTTCATGGACTGACTTGTGCAGTCCACGAAAGTATCGAAGTTTTTCAAAATAAGATTGGACCTGACACACAGTTGGCTGATTGATGGATGAGCCACCCAATCGGCATGGAATTTTTATTTAAAATAAATAATTTTAAATTATTTTGCACTTCCTGCGCCTTTGTGCAGCCCACACTGCAGGATAAGCTTCCTGCTGCAGCTGATCAGCTGTTCTCCTGCAGAGCTGAGAAATGGGCGTGGCCAAGAACGCTTGCAGGTGGCTGAGAGCAGAAATCACAACATTCTGTTCTCTTTTAGATTGTTTAATTTAGAAACATTGTTTAGAATATTGCAAGTGTGGGAAGGGTTTAGAATGCCTA
>JARVLU010000002.1:10630527-10645664 GCA_031762415.1 Simpsonichthys santanae | reverse complement strand
TATCCACACACATACACGTATACTTTGTAGTGCATAGATATGCGCTATGAACTGAGAAAGTTGTTTCTTTGTGTACTTACACTGGCCTGTGTTCCTGTGTGTTTCAGAACCAGTTCACTCCCAGCGAGGTGGTCCAGTGGTCCAACCACCGGGTCATGGAGTGGCTCAGATCTGTGGACCTGGCCGAGTATGCGCCCAATCTGAGGGGCAGTGGTGTGCACGGAGGGCTGATAGTGAGCACTTAAAATCAAACTTTATAGGATCAAAAAATAATAATTCACAGAAATCATCTCACGTTGTCTGTTCTCTGATAGATGCTGGAGCCTCGGTTTAACTCCGACACACTGGCTATGCTGCTGAACATCTCTTGTCAAAAAACACTCCTGAGGCGCCACTTAAACACCAACTTCAACAAGCTAGTGGGGGCGCAGGCTCAGCAGGAGAAGAGGGAATACGTTGAGGCAGCAGGATATTCCCCACTCAACATCACTGCTAAGGTCAAGGTAAGAAAACACAAAAATGCACCTTTAAGATACGCAGAGGTGGCAAAACGTACCACGCACGCAGTCAGCCTGTCTGTTCCTTTATGTGTGAAGAAAACATCCTAATCTGTGGTGAGGCCTCGGTGTGTCAGCTCACTTTAATCTCTGAGCCCTCCTCTGTCGTTTATCCTGTGCATGCAGGACGCCTCTGCTTTTCCTCGCAGCTCTAAGACTCTGCCGTCGCTGCAGCCTCGGTTTTAAGTCCCTCATTGCTCTGCTGAAGAAATATTGGAAAATAATCCAACCCAAAGCACAATTTACACTCTTAGCTGAACCAGGTTCGCCCTCCAACACTTGGATCTTACAGTTTTTAAGCTCAGTGTGCCGTCATATTATTGAGGCTAGTATAAGCTGGTATGCTGGATAAACCGTAGAACCAAACCATATAAAAATAGATTTGTTAGAGGGAGAATGTGTGGCTTTTATTTCTCAGGGAAAGCAGCAAGAGCAAGCTGAAAGAAAACGTATAAAAACTGTGGTGTTTCACTTCCTGTTGATGCTTATTACTCACAGGCAGTAAAACCAACATAATGTGTAGATGAACCAAATAAGAGACCCTAATCTAGTCGATAACGCCCACACAGCTTTAGTGCATCAAAGGAAGTACCTGTATTTTAGCAGTTAAAGATTTATAATTATATTATCTTTGCCATACATACAGACTGCTGTTAATAAGTGTCAAATCTTAACCTCCTTCTCTGCCAATTTCAACTTGTTTTGTTTTTGTGTTGTCTGAAGAAACTTTTACTTCAATAAAATTATTTGTTCAGCACCGTTACTAATGAAAACTCATCTTTTTGTGCTTTACAAACTAAATGATTCTAATCCAGCTTCATATGGTCCAGTTCATTGAGTTAGTTTGAACCACCGGAGCTCCAAAATGCTGTTTAAGTCGTCTTTAAGCCTGCAAGACATTTATAATGCTTCTTAAAGGTGGTATGTCACTGAGCTACAGGTAGATGATGAACGGCATTCACGAGGGAGTTCCCTGAGGGACTCCAGAATGTCCTTCTGCCAAAGGAGGAACAAAGCAAGTTGATACCCTGATGCATGCTCAATAATCCAGGTAGAAAAATCTAAAAAAGCTAAGTCTGGTCCTCCGGACATTCAAAAAACAAAACAAAGCAAAGCAAAAAAAAGGGAATATATATATTAGCAAGTTGAGCTAAATAATGTGCACGGCAAAGAATGCACTTTTAGAAGCTGTGCTTTTTAAAAACCTGGCAAAATGTAATTGCACGGCCACTTGGTCGTAAACACTGAGTTCAGTGAGGCTGCAACAAAAAAATATTTTAATGCATTTTCTAACAGTTTTGCAGCAGTTTTGAGTTTTGTTTTCACCCACTAGCTTCCTAACGGTCGCAGCTTTTTTCTCTCTCTCTCTCGTTTCCTGCAGCCAAAGAAGTTGGGCCTCTCGAACCTGACGCACCTCAGGAGGAGACGACCCGATGAGTCCACAGACTACATCTGTCCCATCGAGTCGTCCCCGCCAGAGTCGGCACCAAACGGGGTACAGATGCGACCGTTTGTCGGCTTCAGGGGTCTGAGCCCTATTCTGGATCGGGAGCCCACCAGGGACCAGGTGGGCCACGAGGCGACTAAAGCCGACACGTTGCCATGACAACAAGGCAATGCTGTGCCAGTACCACAAACGACTTAAGTTGCCCAGCTCCCCATGGACGAATCAGATGCTGCTATGTTGCTTCCTTTGCTTGCAGCCCCCTGATACCTCAACCTGCCCCCTCCCTGCACCTGTAAGCCCCACCCATCAGCCCCACCTGTGCCTTACTCCCACAGACGCCCCGATAAATCCAACTGACTGGTTTAGTTGGCTGCTCGTCGTGCTGCTGGGTGCTCTAAGACATCATGGATTTGACACTTGAAGTATTTTACTCTCACTTTCAGTCAGTGCCGAACTAACCTCAGACCTGTGCCATGACCCCAGCCTCGCTCTCTGGACTCTGCTGCATCACTCCCTCTAATCCATGCGGCGCACACATGTAGATGTTTTTACAGGTGTAATTCAGCTGCTGCATGATTCACACCTTTAATCTTTTCTGAGATAAACTTGTGCAATATTTGCATAATTTTATGGAGGGATTTTATTTATTATTTATGACACTACAAAGTTAATGATATAATAGTGTGTTTTGTACAATACTTCAGTTGTTTTGTTTTTACTTTACTTTCATATTAACTGTAACAGTATTTTTATAATAATGAAAAGTTGCAAAAACTAACATATGTAAATGTCAAGATTTATAAAATCATTTAATAAATTAAATATGATCTGTAAAAGGTTTTTGTGTGTAAAGTTGTACATTGTCTGTATACATATATTTAGAGGTGAAACAGAGTCCGGTTCTGCAGTATGGTCTTATTTTTCCAGGAAGCATGCATTTTATTATGTCTCTAATATACAAAACACAAAAATGAAGATTTGATGCAGCTGCCTACAAACAAAATTGTCTGTGCTGCTTTGTGGAGCCAGCATGTCTCCGTAATCTGCATCATCCACTAACCTGCTTTCATCCTCCTCATCATGTCTGTCATGGCTGATTATGGCGACAGCGTCACCCTCGACTGACCAGTTCAGCCTCCATCAGCATGCCAGCCCTGTTAAAGGTGACATGGGGGTGCATGCGTGTGTCTCCATGTTCCACTCCAGGTACAATCCACATGTGCATAATCCCAGTTTTAAAAAAAATGTTGTGCGAATTGTAAATAAAAACAGAATCTCATAAAATCATGTTTTATTCATAATGGGACATAAACGTCAAATGTTGGCGCTAAGAAATTTTACTTTTTTTTTTTAATTTAACGAGTTAATTATGAGTTTTATGGCAGCGACACATAAAAAGGTTGTACCAGACAAGGCCCTGTTTCTCACTAAAGTGCCCTTTTCTATTCACGACAGTCAGTAAATGTCCAGGAACAGAGGAGACCAGTTGCTGGAGGTTTTGGAGGGAAAGTTGTCCCATTCTGGTTGGATGTAGGATTCAAGCTGCTCACAGTCCTGGGTCTGATGGATTTTTTGCTGGATGTTCAAAAACCTATATAGCAGTCCCTCTACGTCGCGGTTCATTTATCTTGGACTCGCTCTATGGCAGTTTTTTAAAATAAGATTGGACATGACACAGTTGGATGATTGATGGATGAGCTTCACAATCGGCATGGAATTTTTATAAAAATATATATTTTAAATTATTTAGTGCCTGCTGCATCTTTGTGCAGCTCACACTGCAGGATAAACTTCCTGCTGCAGCTGATCAGCTGTTCTCGTGCAGAGCGGGAAAGTGGGCGTGGCCGAGAACACGTGCAGGTGGCAAAGAGCAAATGAGGCAGAGAGGGAAATCATGACATTCTGTGCTCTTTTAGAGCATTTAGTTTAGAAACATTGTTTAGAATGTTGCAAGAGTGTGGGAAGTGTTTAAAACACCTTAATATACAGTATATCTATATAAATATTAAAATAAACTTCTACTAACTGCTACTATCCCTACTTTACGGTTTTTCACCTATCGCAGGTCTTCAGGGTGCGAATCCCCCACGATAAATGAGGGACTACTGTATATACATTTTTGCATTCATGGAGTCTTTCCAGATGTGTAATGCCAGCTGCACTAATGCACACCCATACCATCAGAGAGGCAGGTTTTTGAACTGTGCACTGATAGCAGACTGGATGGTCTCTCCCCTCCTCAGTACAGAAGACACAGCATCAGTGGTTTCCAAATAGAATGTCAAGTTTGAAGTTATTTGACCACCTCAGTCCATTTTAAATACGCTTTGGATCAGAGAAGACGGGGGCGTTTCTGGAAGGCGTTCACATTTGGCTTCTTTTTGCACAACGGAGCTTTAAGCAATATTTGTAGATGGCACGGTGAACTGTATTCCCGAGCCAATGCAGTGATGTCCTGAACAGAACCAGAATCAAAAGGCATCCAAATTAATGAACTATTATGATACTGTGAGCTGTAGCTGATGGGATATTGAAAGTATTCCACTTTTTTCCATTAAAGAACATCAATCTGCCCATCTTCTGAGAAATTCACTCTAAAATTTTCTTTTTATGCTCTACTGACCTGTTGTTTTATGTTCCACTGCGAATAAATTATAGATGTATGAGATTAGCAAATTTACATTTTACACAACGTTCCAACTTTCTCCAAGCTGAGGTTGTATCATCTACTGCAATGTTGAAAACGCAGTACGCCTGTAGCAGTGACTTGTAATCTTGTGTGTTTGTTGCAGATGGCGAATGCAGAGAGCACCATTTTGCAAATAGAAGCTCTGTCTGAAAGCATCAACAACCTCACAGTAAGCACCAACACACACAAGCTGCTGGTTAATGACTCGTGCGGCTCGCTGCTTGTGGTTTGTCGCAACAGAAGTTCAGATCTCTTCGGTCGAAAAATCTGCTGATAATTGGAGGGGAAACGCCTTTTAAATATTACAACTGTGGAAATGAGAGAAAAACTATGACTGTTGGTGTGAAACAGGCTTTTTGGTACTTTTCATTCCATGCTGTTGATGTGCAGCTGGGCTTCTTTTGCATCGGTTCTGTTTGCTTACGTTTTAACTTCGGAACCGAACCATGAGGCTTTGGATGACCAACGCTTTATTTTTTGGCCCTAAACCATCTAGTGATGCTTTCAGTTCTAACAAATTAGTGTAGATATCACAGTTAATTGTCTTTTTTTTTTTTTCATTTCAACATAAAATGCAGTAATGTGCAAATTTTAAACCATCAAGCAACCAGACTTTCTTGTGATATTTTATTGTGGTCTTGATTCTAGTTTACCAGAATTTCTAAAAGTCTTTCAGTTTTACTTTGGACTTGGGCAGCTTTTTTATCCCCCGCTGTTATGAAACAGGACTAACCATTTCACTGAGCACATATCTGTTAGCAGAAGATCTCAATTTTTTATTAGAATAAAATGAAATCAAACTTTTGCAAACATAAAATGGCTAAAAACTGGTATGAAAAGTAGGGTGAGGTGACTTAAATGAAGAAACTCCTCTGGAAAAGAGTCAAAAACAGCAAAAGTCAAACAAAAAAAAACTTTGAAAGGACTTCTGGTTAAAACCATGTTTAAATATTTCAAGAAAGTCAGGCTCCAGTGAAGCAAATTAAAGGCTTGACAAATGATTCAAGACTTTTGCACAGTACTGTATTCTGTTAATCTGAATAATCTAAGTGCATGGCACGACTGACTTGGGATCAGTTATCTACACAGCGTATTCTAAAAGGCATTCTTAGAATGACCTCCATATTCAAATTAACTCTTCATAGATCTTTGGCAGAAACCAGATGGTCTGAAGTCTCTTCAGAAATGTTTCATATAATAAATGATCCCAAATGAATGAAAAGTCCATCATGGTGTTTGATTACTGCACATTAAAAACACATTAAAGCTGCTTTTACTGATCCCAACTCAGTAGAAAAAGTCCCGAGCTCTCTAACATGCTTCCACTCCCATGATGCTTTGCCTCCAGTACCTGCTCAGCCGAGAAGAGCTGCGGAAGGAGCTGAGGCGGTCTCGGACGGCGCTGGTTTGAGGGACGGTGACCCGGCGATGTGGGTTTGTTAACGCAGTTGGAATGACCGCAGAGACCCGCAGCAACCTGAAGTCACCATGAGTCAAGCTTAACACGGCGGCGTGGAGCCGGCTCACTTCCTGTAACCACTGATACCTCGTGTAACGCCTCCACACTGTGGACTGATTTACAGTCAAGAGGCTAAGGCTCTTAAAAACATTTAAAACCTCTTAACTCCTTTCCATGTCTCATTGTGTAACAACCTTTAAAGGTGCTCACTGCAAACTGAAATCAAACATAAAAAAATTATCCCGAACTTTATCAAATGGTGCAATTTGAGGTTTACTCCAACAGTTCGCCACAAATATTGATATGCAATCATGAAATGCCGGTACGCACTCAATATAAACAAAGCAGTTTAATGTGTTTTCTCGGCTAATCTACTAATAGGTCAGAATTATTAGACTTCCTACCAAAAGGCTGTTCCTCAAACGCTGACATGGTTGATCTATTTTCAGTCACATCAGCTGTTTCTGTAGGTAAACAAACACACGTTGGCAGCTGTTCACAATTTTTTCTTACAAAGTTTACATTTATGGACATGCTACCCATTGATATGAGGAATAAAAATGCATATGTTTAGTTTGTTTTTTTACGTTAAAGATGTGATTTTTTTTTTTTTTTGACGTTGCAGTGAGTGCCTTTAAAAATCACTGACCATTGTGAGCTGTAAATACTGTGCTGAGTTATCAAAGAGAACCAGGTCAGATGAAGTCGACTCTATTTATTGTCAGTATGCAAAGGAACAGTGATGTCTGGAGGAAAAAATAATAATCTTATGACCCTCACACACTAAATCAAAGGTTAAGGCATTTTTTGGGAGGGATGACAAGCCACAAAGGACAACGAAGAGAAGTTAAAGGTAAAATAAAGAAACATGTTAAACCAGGAGTTTTTCTATCATGGATGAAGATGTTCACATCCTTGTTAGAGAGGAACGTTGGTTTGAGGAGTGAAGGAAGACATCTTTGTGAAAAGAACTGGTCCAACAGGGGCGGAGCCTTCGTGTTCAACTGTCCCCCAATGCTGCTGTTGCTAGCGTCACTCAGCCCTCTGTGAATAGCAAGCGGCCATTCGGGCACCAACAGCCAGTTGTTAGACTGATGGTCCTCCTTTAGTTTGTGAACAGCTAGTTCTGGATGTCAAAACAACAAACTTGTTAATGTGAAGGGGCTATTTATAAGACTGAGTTTATTGCAGCTCCTCAGACTGAAGTTTTTTTGGACGTTTCAACAAGTTTTTTTATTTTTTTTATTTTATTTTTAAATCTTTGTTTTTTTTTTTGTTTTTTTTTTAACTTTTATTCCTTTTTTTTTTTTTTGTCTATCCAGAGGACCTGAGTTAACTTTGTCAGAATGGTAACCATTTCTAAATTTGACCATTTTAAATTAATGCATACCACATGTTGAAATGCACGTTTTTTTAGACATGGAGCATTTCAAGAAATTTGCTTGAAATGACTGAACCTATTCACACAAAACATACATTTTACATACTTTCTTTTTATTAAGCTTAGGCCTGTCATGATAAACAATAAATCAGTCGCATGATAAATGAAAATTACCTCATTTTCATTTATCGGCTTTATCGTTTCTTCGTGTGTCTCTTTCTACTGAAGACACTGGAGGACAAAAAGCTCAACTCCGGTGCTCTTCACTGACCCCTCCCTTTCTCTTTTCTATTTAAAATCCGTTTTAAAGCTACGAGCTAAACTAACAGGCCAACCTTGGGGAAAAACCTCTGTCTTGTCGAAGCTCCAAAACAAGTTTTTGCTTTTTTTAAATTAAATATATTAGAAAATGAAACAATCATTTATGGAACTGTGCCTTTGGTTCCATCTATTTTTGCACAGTACAGTATATGAAAGGTGAACCGTGACATTTATAGATGCAGTCATTAGCGATTCCTAAGAGAAACCTCTGGTTTATAAAAAGAACAAACCTCACTACGTTTGCTCAAACCCCCCAAAGCATCTTTGGACAAGGTCCCAGTTAGAATTCCTCCACTCTTGAAAATGGGTAACTCCCATCTAATCTGAAATGTGAGCGTTTCTGTCCCGACTTATTGTTGTCCCTGGCACTTCCCTTTGAAAAGAGACAGCTAAGCATCTTGTTTGCTGATCAAAACCTGCAGGCTTACCTCTGCTGCAGGCAGTAAACTGGTAACACGAATCTTTTGTTGACTTACCCCGCTGCACGCTGCGAACACCACACCCAAGCTGTCGGTCAGAGTCAGCTTTTCCTTAGGAAATCTTTTCCATCGTCTAAATGTTGAGCGCGGAGTGGGACTCCTGCGGCTGAGCCTCACTCAAAACACAACTCAGAGACAGACGGACGGATGCCGTGTGTCTCAGCAGGGCAGGGGACTGGAGAGAAGAACTGGGAGCCAACCTGGACCAGCAGGAATATCCAGACCCATCCTGGTGCGTATGAGACAGAACACGATTCCTAATTTACTAATGTCTTGGACTGGTGGACCAAGCAGTTCATATCTGATGTGTAAAACAGGAAGACGAGCCGTTAAATCACTGTTGAAGGAAATTATGGAAAGTATTTATACTCACCTGGTGGTTGTAGTTATGACACACAGCTCTGTAAATACTACACTGTGTGTAGCCGAGGTATTAAATTTCTTGTTTTTGCTTTTTTGACCCACCTGAATGTTTCAGATCATCCAACAAATGTTAATATAACCTATAGTTAATAGCCAAAGATAACCTGAGTAAATACAGAATTGTTTTTATGCTCTTCAACCCAACTTGGCCTCATGTGAACGTCGTACCTGGTCGTGCCAGCCGTGGCGGCACCAGCTTCAATTAACTGGAGAAGAGTCTTTTCGCCTGGCTGTGGAGGAATGTTGCTGCTGGGCTTCGGATCACCGACCTGCTGAAGAATCAAATTGACTAATTGATGGTCGGATATTCTCCTTCAGGATTGTCTTGTTGGAAGCAGAGATCATGGTTCCATTGTTTACTGTAATCCACTGTGTTTGACTGGGGGTATATTTTATTCAAATGGTGTGTTCGTTTCACACCAGATAAGTACACACACCTTTAAAAACTCCTTTTATCTCATTAGTATTCTCAGAAGTCTTAGGGATCATCAAAATGTGACAAATCTTTGGGTTGTTTTGGGTCAGCAGTGGTTCGGCCTTGGATCTCACACATGGAGACCATTTTTCTTCTTGTTCTTAATGGAGGTAGGTGAGCCCTGCAGGGCTTCAGATGTTCTGGGTTCTTTTGGGGCCTCCTGTACGAGTTGTTGATGCGCTCTTTGAGTCATTGTGGTGGGAAAGTTCACCACTGTTCCATGTTTCTTCATTTGAGGAGAACAACTCACTTTATGTGATTTCTTGATTCTACGGGTCAGGCAGTAATCAGGCCTGGATGTCTGGCTTCATGACTTTGGATTTATTAGATCAGGGAAATCCCATCGAGATCACAGATCTGTTTTGTAAGGGAGGTCCACATGAGGTCAGGTTACTTCGGATAGACTTTTTTCTTTAGCAAATGAAACGATCATTTAACAAGAGTATGTTTGAGAATTATACGGCAAAGGCCAAGGTAAGCAAATGCCTTGTTTTAACTTTGACCTTGATTTATGACCTTGACCTAGGAGCTGGGGTAACGAAAAGTGTACACAAGCCCCCAACTAGTGCGTCTATCTACCAAATTTCATTAAGTGAGCTGATCAGAAGTTCTTGTTCTGGTACAAGAGAACGTTTACTGACGGACGGAGACGACCATAAAAGTCCGCCTTTCATAAAAACTGTATTTTCTATTTACTCAGGTTATATTTGTTTGATCTAAAACATTTAAATGTAAAGGGAGCCAGTCCTGTTTCACAGCACTGCACATTTACGTTGTACCTTACATTTTGTACAAACTCTGTCTTTTCAGTGCATCAGGGAGACATCAATCTGATCTTCTGCCCTCCCTCTTCAACATGGGTCAGTCAGCCAGCCTTTCTTCTAGCCCTTCCAGGAATGTCAGCTCCTTCCACAGCTCTCCCAAACAACCCCCCTTCGATAAGAACCAACCCGGCGTCTTTGCCAAGCTGACGACGCCCTCTTTGAGCAGGCCCAAAGATTTCATACATCTCATCAGTAACTGCATCTCCACCGCATCGACCAGAACTCAGGAATACCTCGCCTTCAAAGACCCAGAGGAAAAGTTCCACCCGAGTCCTCAGGCATTAACTCAGGTTGGACCACCAAACATGCCCAGTTAATATCCAAGTAAACAGCCATTCAGCATGTCTTCCTCCAACAGGTCTTCCTGATGACCTACATCGCTCAGAGCTTCAGCCTCAACATGACGGACACCTTCAACTGCACCATCATGACCCCTGAGCAGCGCATCCTGCTGGGTGCTGACTGGGTTTGGGCTTTGCTAGAGAAGCCCACCAAGAACCCTAAATTCCAGATAGCTGTGCAGGTCGTTCACCTGCCTGAGAGGGAGGAACACGAGAACGCTGAAGAGGAGGCCAAGACTGAATCCATCAAGATGGCCCGGATGGAGTCGAGCAGTAAAAACGCGTACGAGAGGATGGTCAACTTCTGCGCTTCCATCGGCAAAGACTGCTACGCCCTCTTCTTGTTCTTTGGGAAAAAAGACGACAAGAAGAACATCTATGGCGTCCTCAGCAATAACATGGAGGTGGCCATTACGAAATGTGGCTGGGTGGACAGAGCTTTGGTTGAGAACTTCTTTAAAGGTACAAAGACTTTCCATAAATCTTCAGAAATGATGCGTTCGATTATTAACAACAAAAACGGCGAACCCCTCACTCTAACCATTAAATTCAGCTGAAGACTGGAGCACTCGCATCCATCTTTCACACTGACGCAGACAACTGTTACCAAGGAAGAAAAATTCCTGAAAGCTCCACGTTTCAGTTATTCCAAATAAACAAAATATATATTTCTAAACTTATCGTGCACAGAAAGATCCAATTTAAAAGGCACATTCAGAAAAGTTTTAATTAAAAGTCACTTATTTAACTTCTTTGAGTGACAAACGTGAAACGGGCACATCATTTCTAATCATCACCAGGAACTGTCATCATTTTCACTTGTTGCCAGGAATGTTATATATATAAAAAAAAAACAGTTACAGAATAACAAAAAGTTCATCAAAGTTCATCTTTCACGTCACTGTCTTTTGTGTCCTGTTTACACGTGCACGTGGCGGTGTGGTCGTCTGGCTGCGGCACCAGCTCCATGTCAGCGAGTAGCGTCGGCCGTCCCGTCTGTCTGTCAGCGTACTCGTGCAGGACCCTGTAGTAGTAACAGTACAACCTGCTAGGCTGCAGCAGCTCTCTGGCTGCCTCCTGGCCCGCTCTGGAGATCTCCTCAGCCTCGGCGTCATGCTCTTTGGCCCATCGGATGTTCTCCAGAAGGTCCGACAGGTTTCTTTTTACCGGAACGTAATGACTTCCTGCTTTTAGGCGGCTGTAGAAATGTTCGTAATATTGCGAGTCCTGCTTCAGAACCAGACTGTTCCCCAGCATCAGGTAAGGAAACCGGTACGCTGCGACGGTTCCGTCCACGTTCACCTGGTACTTGTACTACAGAGGACATAAAAAAAAGTGTCACTTCTCTTTAAATGGTTTGACTCTAATCAATGCATTTTTATTTAGGGCTGCAAAACTCTGCGTTAAACCAAAGTTATAACCATAAAAGTGCAGCTAATTTTAACATTCGACTCTTCCTGCTTCACATATAGTCTGCGTTACTCAAAAATGTATTGTTTTGACAAAAGCTGTACAAATGAAAAAAAAAAAAGAGCTTTAAATTGAAACACATTTCCTCACCTTAAAGAAGTCAAAGAAGCCAATCAGCGGAGCTTTGCCCACATCTTTCTCTCTGTCCCTGAAGAAGAACCACGCTGTGATGCCGGCGTCCAGCAGCTCCGGGTTCTTCTTGGACAGAGAGACGAGCTGAAGACGCTCCTCTCGACTGTCCCGCCCACGGAAAAACGCCCGCTCCGTTTTATTAGCCCACGGAGGCCCTGGTGGAAGGTAGACCGGATATTAACAGGATGATGAAAGAAGCGAGGACGTCAGGGACAAAAAGTCCCCGAAAAAAAGAATTGGATTGTGGAATGGTTTGGAGAGTGATGTTAAAAATGCCAAGTCAATGTGTACATTTAAGAAAATGATCAAAACTGAATTGTTAAAATATATATATGAAGTAGTTTAATGTGTATTGTATTAGAGTTAAAAAATTAGAGTTATTCATTCTGTTCTGTTACTGAAGATTAAATTTGTTTGAACTAATTGTTTGAAAAAAGGGGCAGATATAATAAGATTTTTTCTTCTTTCTGCTGCCTTTCGTTTTTTATATTTTGTATGTGATCGTTTATGGGATTGTTTTGTATTGTATTTTTAAAATGAACAATTTTTATATAAATAAAATCAATAAATAAATAAAGCAGCAATGCAATAGCTTTAGCTTAGCGGGACACGCCAATGTAACTTACCATTGTCACTGCTATACAAAGCATTTCCCACTGCAGACATGTTTTATCTATAAAACAACTTTTTGCTGTACCTTTATGTTTTCTAACAACCTCAAAAAGTAGTTTTATGTTGTAAAACCAGCATTTGTCTGCTATAAAACCATCATTTCCGCTGCGGGGGGGGTGTGCGTCACCTGTATTGCCTTGAACAGACAGCAGATCGTTCATAACGCCTCTCATGGTCTCCAGAGTGGAGTGCGTGACTTCGTACGTGGGGAGGACGATGTCCCGAGTTTCTGTGGACCCGCACCACGACAAGATGGGAACGGCCCCCTCCTTCCTTGTCTCCAACGGCCAGTCGCCCACGTTGATGAAAAACTCGACGTCAGGAAGTCTCACCTTCAGGAGCAGAATGAACAAAGACAGAAGAAGATAAATGATTTGGTAAATAGTTTTAACGAGCAAACGAGTGAACCCACCTTCCTCGTCAGAGACAGCAACATTTCGTCGGAGAACATCTTGAAGTCGGTGTACTTCCCCAGCATCCGCCGGTGCACCTTGTTGTCGATGACCGCGTAGTGAATGAGGCCGCCTCTGTTGGAAAATCTGCGAGGCACTTCCTGTCTAAGATGGTTTAGGTCCACGGTGGGGAAAGACGTGAAGTCTGCCTGAATCTGGGGTTCCTCTGTGGGGCACTGCATGACGCTCTGCCAGAGCGACGCATCCGACTCCGGACAGTCGCAGTATTCGTGATAAACTGGACCTGAGCAGAAGCAAGAGTTAACTGGGTTAGACTTAAAACACAAACTAGAGAAAATAGGCTCCGAGGCGGAAACATTTATTTCACTTCAGCTCAGAAAGTGTAAGAACAAGCTTCGGTGATGGTTCATGTGCTCGTGTGGCTCACAACAGAAGCGCTTCTCTTTGGACCAAGTGTCTTTCCCAACGCTGGCGCCGTGAGTGGAACAAACCAACCTGTTGAGCCGACTGAATATAGCTCGAGCCATGTCCCTCTTTAAGTTAAAGAACTGATTATTATTGTATGAACTATTGTTTTTTTTTTTGTGTGTGTGTGTGTGGATAAATACATTTGAAACTTGTGGAGAAAAATTGTTGTTGTTGGTGGGTCTGTTGCAATAAACAATAAATCAATTAACAGCATGATTAATGAAAATTATCAACCTAATTTTTATTTATCGGCTTTATTGATTCTTCATGTCTCTCTTTTTACTGAAGACACTGGATGACAAAAAGCTCAACTCCGGTGTTCTTCACTGACTCCTCCCTTTCTCTTTAAAATCTGTTTTAACCGTCCAAAATCGTGTGAGGACATTAGAAATTATTTAATTCAGGGTTTATTAAAGACTTGAGAAATCTTCTCAACTTCCTGGTATATTTATATATACAGTGCTTATATACAGTGATCCCTCGTTACTTCACAGTTTGACTTTCGCAGACTCGCTCTATCTTCAAAATAAGATTGAACACAAGGAAAATAAAACTGTACCGGACAACGATTGTCAACTTTAATATTACTCACTTGATTGGGACGGTACTGGATACAGTACTGTACAGTAAAGTTAATGAAAAATAAAATACTTCGGATAGGTGCCGCCATTTTGTAGTTTTCTCTCTGTAATCCTCCACTGTATTCCCACTCATAACAACCTCATTTCCCAGAAGGCAACATGCCCAGAAGCCCCATTTCCTTCTGCTGAAAATCCAGAAGTTTTCATCTGATTGGTGCCCAGCAAATGCAGAGAAGCCGCACAGAACCCACTGAACCGGAGCATAACAGATCAGAACCACACCTTCGGACCCATCGGTGGATCTTGAGAGCTGGTAGCCATGAGTTAATCCGAGTGGGGGCGCGCCGCCGTAGGTCGGGGGCTGTTTCCATAGCCCATCGGGACTTTTTCATCCAGACTTGGACTCAATCGACCACATACAGTCCCACGGCGGCAAACCAAGGGTATGCTCTTGACAAATGTCTCCTTATTTTCCTGTTTAATGCTTTTTAGTGTGTATAAACAGACCAAAACAACCAAATCTAAAGGTGACATGCACAACTCACCCTGGAGGATGTAGGGGGACTGGGCCACAGCAGCATCCTGGTGGAGGATTTCTACTCTCAGACCTTTGATTGTGGACCCATAAAGACGGTACCGGACCAGGAAAGACCCGTCTCCTCTGTCCAGAGGTGGGGGGGTGTGCACACGGAGGTACTCCTTGTTGTCAAGTGGACTTATCTTCACTTTAAACGTATCTTTACCTGAGCAGAACAAGTAAAAACAGCATTAAAGTTTCTCATTGCAATCATCTTGCCATTGTTACGTGATAGTATGTTTGTGTCAAAGTGTAAGATACAGTGTGTAGAGGAAATGGGGCTGTAAATATATTGTTAATTATCAGTTATGAGTTAAGCTCATAAAATTATGCATGTACCGGTAATACAAGCCGGATTCCAAAAAAGTTGGGACACTAAACAAATTGTGAATAAAAACTGAATGCAATGATGTGGAGATGGCAAATGT
>JARVLU010000002.1:10570633-10589970 GCA_031762415.1 Simpsonichthys santanae | reverse complement strand
GGCAGTCACAGCAACAATGGTCTCTGCTGCCCTGGACCCATCCTCGTTTGCACCCAGTAAGGAAAAAAAAAAGGGATGAAGGTTGAGGAAATGTGTAGTGAAGTTGGGGGTCTTACTGGTAGCAGGGAAAGTGCTGGACAATGGTGGGGTAACCTTACCGGGGCTTGTGGCCTATCAGCCTGAGATAGCCGTCATAGAGCAGAGCGGGCAGCGTTTGGCTGACTGTGGTCCAATACTGATTTGTAAAGGGGTTGGAGCGCAGATTGACATTAGGCCTTCTGAAGGCCTGCTCTAAGGGATTGGTCTTGAAGGTCATGTTTATACAGTACTCTGCAGGAGAGAAATACATGACGGGACAAGGAGGACACAGAGGGGGGACATGAAGAACGTTAATTCCTGCTCTTAGAAAGGTGTAAAGTAAACAGGTTGGTTTCTGCTAGCTTCTCATTGGCTCCATCACACGGCATTCAGACCAGTTCTCACCACGCCATCTAAGATGTGTTTGGAGTTTCCAAGTAAAGCTGCAACAATAAAATCCTCTGTCCGTTTTCAAGAGACGCCGAGTTAGACCCAACGCTAAAGTTTTGAAACTGAAAATAAAACTTGAACAAAAGGGTGTAGAACCCATTTTAAACCTCCATTTGGTTCAGGAGAGACATGGGTTATACACTCTTTAACTAACTAAATTTCAAACAAGCCATTTAAAAAAAACATTTACATCACAGCAACAATGTTAGCGACTACACTACAAGAGAAGTGACAGGATAAAGCGGCAAAGATGTGATTGTGTGAAGGGGCTGTGGACATTAGAAAGGCACAGGTCCGAGCCGGCGATGAGGACGACGAGGAGGAGGATGTTACCTGGGCTCTCGTCCAATCAGCCTGAGGTACAGATCATAGAGGAAGGCTGGAGCCTTGTGACTCACGGTAATCCAGTACTGATTGATTAGGTGATTGGATGTTAGATTAACATTTGGCCTGCGGAAAGCCTGTTCAAGGGGGTTCCTCTTGAATGTGGATATTACATGGTACTCTAAGAAGAAAAGGTTGTTTTAACACATGGGGGTCAAAGGTCATCAATCTGCTTTATAACTCACTGAACAGAAACGGCTGGTGGGAAAAGTAAAGAATATATTTAAATTTTTACTTGATGACTTGGGGAATTGGCTTTTTCTGGAGGAAAAACAAACAATATAAATATAATAATGACCAACATACGAGCTCATCCAATCCAAAAGAAGTGCTTCAAATATGGCGACAAATGCGACAATATTATGTTGTTTTATTTTATATAAATCAATTTGTCCATTTCAGCTGCTTAGATGACGTTTTAATGTAGCGATACTCAGTGCGCAGCTGCTTTATAACTACAGACACCAAAAGATAAAATAAATGGCAATTTTAGCATTTTATTTTCAATAACTGAGCTTTGCTTGTTTTGTTTATTTAATTATATTTTATTCAACTAAACACCTTACGAACAAGACAAAAATATCTGATCAAAATACAAGGAAGCATTCTGCGAGGAGGATCTTACACTTGCCAAGCCACCTCTTTTGTTACACTGGAAAAACTGGAAAATCATTGCTGCCAACTGTTTTTGTTATATATTAAAAAAAAAAAAAAGCTTGTGGGGATTTAAGAAAGAAAAACAAAGACAGGTGTGATCAGTGGAGTCATTTAAAATAGTTCAAATTAAAGTTACTATAATTTTGAGTAAATAATACTTTCAGATTTTGAAGTTGAGAATCAAGATTTGACCCAATGTGAATAAATCTGCTTAATAACTACGTAACTTTTTTGCACCTGTAAAAAAATAAAATAATAATAATAAATAAAAAAAATAAAAACACAAAGGGGACCAAAAAAAAAAAAAAAAAAAAAAAAAAAAAAAAAAAAAAAAAAAAAAAAAAAAAAAAAAAAAAAAAAAAAAAAAAAAAAAAAAAAACAAGACAGAAAAGAGAAGATTGTGAACATACTACCGTACATAAAAAGTCAACTAATATTTCTCCAGTGTTTTTGAGACTCTATCTTTGTCAATTTTGACTGAAACAAATTTCACACACTGTTTCTTAGCAACATCCTTACAGAAGTTTTAAATTAACTATGTTTTGTGTCTTGTTTTGTGCTATAACACTAAAAGATAATTATACATGTACTTTACTCAGTTCAAGTCAGGGTTTATAAAAATAGGTGATTGTGAAACATCCGATGTGATTTTAAAAAGCCTTTTAGAAAAAGTGACGTTATGTAAAAATAACACTAACTGGCTCTAACCCAGTAAGACTGGAATCAGACCTAAATCTTCTGGTCTAGGTGGAGCAGCAGTGGATCACATTACAATCTGGGTTTGTCATTGGGGGGTACAGCTTTACACTTTCCTTATGTGGACTTTGTGCAATGTGTGTGAAATAAAGAAAAAGCAAAAAGATCCTACCGACTTCCCCCCAGTGAAACGGGTTGATCCCACCCGTTGTGCAGTTGTACACCAGGATGTTTTTAGATCTGCAACAAGATGGAGAGATTCCAAAGTAAACCATCAATTTATTACAACTTAACAACAGCTGCTCTCATGCTGCTGATTATCTCATTTTGCTGTATTCAATCATACCCCATCTCCTCACCATGGACTCATGTTCAGGCTGCTGTTGTTACGCTGTATTGTTTTACATTATTAGTGTTTATATCTTAGATCGTTTAGCGTACAGTTTGTTTCAGTGTATATTTAGTGTACATCTTAGATCCTTATCTACTGTTTCTTTTTATACTTTATATTTTGCTATTTTTGAGGGACCCTGTGTACATAATTTCGTTCCACCTCATGTACCACATGAGATGGTAATGACAAAGTTTACTTGAACTTGAATATGAACATGAGTGTTTTCACACCTGTTCACCCTCTGTGATCCAGAGAACCAAGCTGCAGACAGAGTGGTGTTGATAACCACATCTACTGGTACCAGGTCTGCCACGGCGTCATTAGATGCCCTCATCGTACGCAGGATCCCCTTTCCAGCCTGGAGCAAAGAGAAAACATTTCATCTGAATTAAAAAGCACTGTTTGCTACTCCATTTATGAATATTGTTGCCCTTAATGACCGTCTAGTAGTGCAATAACCCCATTTGTAACATCTATAAATGCATCATAGTACACAGAATAACTTGATATTTCAAGATTTTCAAGCTGCTAGAGGTGAAGCATTCAGATTCCCCTCCGACGACGCCTACAACTAAACATAATTCCTAATATAACAAAGGCTGCCATCCATTAATGCACTTTAAAATTTGACACAATGTTATAAATTGCCCCCCGCCTTCTAATTACTTACTGCAATAAATATCCCACTCGGCCCATTGAAGTTGTCAATCCAACCCTGAAACAACAAAATCAAAGAGTGAAAGGGTGTACAATTAGAAATAAGACAATACGCACTCCCTCTTTATTAATCACATTAAAATACTACAAACAATAAATATTTATCAAATGAAACAATTAGATATAACGGCTATTGATACATCTGGTCTAAATGCTGAGAAACATCTCGTCAGACCAACAGTCACAGAAAATCTTAAGCGTTCTGCTTTTCATTCACTGACATGAAGCAAAGTTCAGCAGTGCTTCTCCAGTCCTCATTCCTGACATTCCAGCTGCAGCCAGCAGCTGCTCAGTCTGCTTGTGCGTAAAACACCACAAAGGCTTTAAGTTTGAGACAGGAACGTCTTGAGAAGTGACCATGACAAAACAGTTACTCGTGCTTCCTTTACGCAGGGGTCAGATTCAAGGTACAAGGGAATTAACACATGAGCTTCCCAACTATTACTTTTGCCAACTACTTTTTTTAAACTCATAACTTTTTTAGTCCAACCTTTGTCTTTGGAAGTATGAACCAATCAGACAAATTTAAAACCCTGACGGCAAAACAACAAAGAGGCAAATCATCATTAAATTGTTTTTGAAAAAGCAATGCCTATTCATTCTGTTTAAAGCTGGATAACTTCAAGTAATCAATTTAAAAAAAAAAAAAGAGCAAAGGTGAATTCCTCACAGGGAAGGGCTCTTTCCAGCTGGCCCCAACAATGGAGGGTCTGACGATGGCGATGTTGAGGTCTCCAGCCTCCTGCAGCACCAGATACTCAGCCAGAGCTTTGGTGAACGTGTAGGTGTTGGGACGCTCTCCAATCAGTTTAGGAGTCAGTGTTGACACCAGATCATCATCCATCCAGCTAGACCCCCAAAGAAAACACATATGCACATCTTTAATTATATTTTACTTATCCACATTCAGAACTCATCATTTTCTGAGAGGAACTTAAAAATCCAACTTTCTTAAACTGAACAAAGATAGACTCAGAGGCTCTTTAATTTTAAGCACTGGAAGAATCTCAAAGATGGACGCTCCATCTTCCCCTACAGATGTTTGATAAGATTTAGATCAGGACTCAGAAGGCCTCGTCATTTAATCCAATGATTGGTTTGGTCAATCTTGTGTTTTAAGCTGTGTTTTGGGTCATTATCCTGTTGGGACAACCCATGATGACCCAGGTCTCTCTTGTAAATGAGTCCCCGTGGCTCAATGGGACTAACATGTTTAAATAAAGGTTGAATGAATGACTTGCAACTGACCCCAAGCAGCACATTTTCCTGCAAAATGCCTCGATAGTCTTGAGATTTCAGTGCACCCTGCATGGATAACCTCATTCTTCAACACATTTGAGTTTAGGGATTAGATGAAAATATATATATACACAGGGTATAGTACAGCACAAAATGGTTGACTAATGCTGACAAACTGAATTTTAAGTAAAATAAAATACAGTTAGTTCAATCAACAGAGTATGCTCTATCCTATTTCAGTTTGTGCAAAACATGCAGACGCACACACAAACATAAAACTAAAACTAGACTGAACGTGTCTTAACATCCACTATGCAGTGTCTTTGTTCACTCAAAGTTCCTGAAAAGCGAGCGGTCACATGAATCTCTACTCTGAGCAGAGTACAGCAACCGTGCAGCTAAGCTGCAGTTTACTGTACAACCAGAGTAAAACTGAATCAGACAATCTTGATCTCTTCCTCCTCGCTTTTAACCTAATTCACCTGGTTCATAATAATCCCATGCAGGAATGTAATAATGCAGGGGATTGTTGTGTGCATAAATGACCCCACAGCAGTGTGGTGAATCTGACTTACCCTAGAGTATCGATGAGTTTGCGGTAGTCTACAGGGGGAGGGTAGATGACTTCCTCGATGACATCTCTGTCACAGTGGGCGTAAGCTGTGGAGACGTGAAGAAAAACCTCCAGGTGCTTCATCCTGTGGGCCAGAGCCAGCATCTTTTGCGTGGCCAGGACATTCAGCTGCATTGAATCTCTGAGGGGGGGGCAGAGAGAAAAAGAAGTGGTCAGTGGGCGAAACAAACATGTAAAATAAACTGTTCTACATGACATCACTCAGACAGGCTCCCACATGAGGTAAAACATTCAACGTGAAGCCCACCACTAGTTGTGCCAAGATATGTTAAGATAATCCCTTTGATGGACTTTTGACCTGTCCAGAGTGTCCACCGCCTCTCGCACAGTGATGGCTGGACATGGGCACCAGTGACCCCCGCAACCCGAAAAGGAAGAAGCGGGTATAGATAATGAATGGAGGGATATAATATAAATAAAGGTTGAATGAATGAAAATAAAATCTGTTTAAAGAGGGATCCTTGTCATCAACCAAGAAATAAAATCTGTTGACTGAGTTTCCAGATATTTACTGTACATTCAATCAACCTTTATTTATACAGGTTAGTTCCATTGAGCCTCAGATACATGCATCTGAAAACCTGTTCTAATATTATTTTCCTCAGCTGATGTTTTGAAAAGAATTGTACATCTCGTACTGTACTACGGAAGAACAAAAGGTAGAAATTGTGTTGAGGGCACCGTTTACTGGTAATGGTCTGTACTTATTGCCTTTCTATCTAATCAACATACTCAAAGTTCTTTACAACAATCTGTACCCTCATTACACAGACACACACACGCGCGCACACACGCACACACTAATCAGAGCTTTAGATCACATTCATACATCGGTGGGACACATATCAGCAGCAATGAGGGGTCCAGTGTCTTGCCCAGGGACACTTCAACAAGTGACTACTGTACTGGTAGAATCAAACCCCCAACTCTCTCACTGGAGGATGACCGCTCTAACCACTCAACCACAGCTACCATTTGAGGTGAACTTCGCAAGCAAAGTCAGATTAGAGTCAAGTTTCATTTACAGATTAATATTGTTCTGAGGTTGAGGAGTGAAAACATGTATGAACAACACAGGTCAAAACAAAAAAACTACTTTTTTTTCCCATTGCAGTTGCACAAGAGGTACCGATATGCTTTTTACTCCACCAAAATTATGTTAAATAAAAGAAAAAGGGTTTACTGTAAAAACCTAATTTCTGATAGTGGATTCCTGCTGTCTTTTTGAACTGCAGCGATCCATTGCATTTTTATTCTATGAAAACTAGGTAGCATGCACCAACTATCCTGTAAATACCTGCTATATACCAAGCTTCATTATGTTTTACTACCAAAGACCTGAATACTTCTTGAACTATTAGCACAGTAATTCACACAACAACACAGATACTCCCCGCTCCTGCATTTTTAGACAACTTTTACTGTCAGCAGTCATTCTCAGAGGTCTATTAGCTCCTCGGTGGGAGTAAACTCAGTAAGAGACATAGGGGCAGCACACACATCATTTAATGTATTGTGTTAGGTCTGTCTCAAACGAGAAGTAAAAACATGTTAAAACCTTTTACAAAGTACATGTTTAAACACGTTTGTGAAGAACAGCTCAATGAAAGGAAGGGGGGATGAGGTTAATTATTACATATGTGCACTATTCAGACGATAACAACAAGCTGCATTGCTGTGTTTGTGGAAATAATCATACCAAATGTGTAAAAGTTCTAATATACTTACTACATATTAGTATGTCAGCCAATGTGCATATTTTTCCAAACACAAACAGACATTACCACAATAAAACTAACAAAACATGTAGATGCAAAAATAGGTCCAAAATGTACATATACTGTATATTCTCATTCAGAATCAGAACACAGCGTTTCTTAAAGGCTGTTAAAAAAAAAAACAAAAAAACAAAGCTCCAGTTGAGCAGAAAAAGCGAGGCGTGCCAGGTGTTGTGTTTCTCGGCGTACTGCAAACAGTGGGAACAATCTGTCAACACTGGTGCTTCCAGTACTGAGACAAAAAAAAAAAAAAAAGCTCAGAAAATCAGTTTCCTGCCTGCCGTCACTTGAATCACAGGTGGAAACGTTACGAGTTATGCAACACTGCGGAATGTAAAAAAAAGAAGGAATAAAGAACAACAAAATAAAGAGACGTACTTGAGAGGCTCATTAAAGCGGACGGTGGCGGCGCAGTGGAAGACGATGTTGACGTTTTCCACCAGGACGCTCTGATCCTCTTTGCTCAGGTCCAGCTCTTGCAGAGTGAGGTCACTGTTCACCGCTATGATCTTCTCTGCAAAGTCTGGCTGCTCTGCTTGCAATTTTTCAAACAGCTGAAAGGAAAATGTATTACATCCAAATGATGCACGAGTTGATGTTCACAGCAAAAAAAAAAAAAAAAACAAAGGTTGAGATTGCCTGAGTTTTACTTTGCGGCTCGTTCACATCAGAAGACTTTTGCACCAGCTGAAGGAAAACCCGATCAAATTTAAACTCAGGCTCTTGAAACGTTTTAACATTTTAGTCCTTTATTTGTTCTTAATAAAAAGACAGAACACTTGAACTCTTAGAAGAACAAGTGGCTTCCAGTACAATTTGCAGCATTAGACTAAATAGAAAGTAAAGCTCTTTACATCACACACCAACCATCAATAAAATGGCAGTGGCCCAGTTTTACGAGCTGCGTACGTGCTCACACCATCACACCCCCTCCAGCACTTTAACACACGTCCTCACATTTCTACTTCATATATGTGCTTCTCTTCTCTGTAGTTCAAACCGTTCCTTTTTGGTTTCATTACCGAGAAAGTCTCTGTAAATTTATTGAATTTGCATTGATAGAGTTCTTGAATTGCGGGGTTTGAAAATGACACTAACGTGATGATTAATCTTTATTAAACCAGAGAAATCCCATTGAGATCACAGATCTCTTTCAGCCTGATGTCAGTTCCAACATGCATGTTTTTGAACTGTGGGCGAAAACTGGAGTACCCAGAGAAAACATGCAAACGAGGAGAACATGCAAACTTCACACAGAAAGACCCAAGGTCCAAACCAGGGCTTGAACCTGGATCTTCTTGCAGTGAGGCAACTGTGAAAACCATTGTGCTGCCAATTGATAAATTCTATGAATGCTGATTTTCCATTTCACATTATAGTTACCCTGTTATATACCATAGGAATCCAACTACTTCTGCACACTTACTGCTATTTTAGCCATTCATTTATACAGTCAACTCATTAAAAGTGTCTTAGTTTAATTTTCTAAATATTTTACTTCATTTACAAATAAACTACATAGAAATACATTAAGCTCTTCAATTCCTTCAAAAACATTCTCTTTAAAATCCTGCACACTTGCTCTGTTTTAGTCCATTTGCTCTGTTCGACCTAAGCTGATGTTTAGTCTTTTTATTGCTTTAGCAACTTAGTTGCAGCTTCTTCAGCAAATTTCAGCAGACTCATGCTGCACTTGGCAGTCAAGTTTTGTCCATCTGCCAAAAAGTCACATGATTCACTACAAATCCCTGACTGTGTTCACACGACAGGTGCAACATGCTTTTCAGCACAGCTCCCTGCCAAAACCCATTCAGCGCCATTTCAGAGCCCAGCTCTCACCTTGCAGTTGATCATGTCAGCGACCCGGGCCTGAGGGCTCTGCCCCGCTTTTGACCTGACCATCACATAGATGGCTCCGACCTCCGGGCAGGACCTCAGCAGCTTCTCCAGGAGCACCTTTAATAAGAAACGAGCATAAAAATGTCACTTTCACTTTTAATCCATGTGTTCTTTACAAACTGAAGCATCTGAACTGACTCAGTCCAAGACAATTAGAACAATAGCTGCTCTGTTTTATGAACCATAAGGGTGTGGTCATGTGAAAATGTTCAGACACTGAGCTGTTAAACTGTGAACTGAGGCTTTGAGTTTAAAATATGCCACCATAAATGGATAAAGGACACCTAAAATGATTTTACGTGTCAGACTTTCTACCTGGCCTCCATGTCAGCAGCATGCCACATTTTTTTACATTTATTCCTCCTGTTGGAATAGCAGGAATCCACCTGAAACATTCCTAAGCAGCATCTCCGAGCTGGATTATGATGTGCGTGAGTAACTTTCTAGTTACTTCTGTACCTTTCCCATGAAGCCTGTTGCTCCAGACAGCAGCACATTTTTCCCTGCGTAGTACTCTGGGATGCTAACCATGATGGCTGCAGATCTGTCTCAGCAAGTTCAACAACACTCCCACCTGCAGAGACAAAACAGAAAGAATGTTTTTTTTTAATTAAATTAATCAGAGCGCTCCGCCCATATTAAAACAAAGAATGGCTCTGGCGCTTCAGGCTTTGAGAGAGTACGGTACTCAAGCTCGTCAAACCTGTCTTGCGTGGAGTGAAGTTATTTTTACAATGAACCTGCTGTACTCTATCAGGAACATGTAACGGGCAAAGGGCCAACTCTACCAGTCACACCACATGGGGAACGGGGAACAAAATCTAAATAGTGTCTCAGTGGTGCAGTAGTTTCACTAACGTGTCTTATTTAGTTCACATGCATTAGCTGAAGCAGACAGTTATAATCAAATATAATCAAATGAGAGATTTTTGTGTTTACTTGGTGTAATTTAAACAAGAGAGGTTGTTTAGAACATCTTCATTATAAAATGTTGAATGTTGTGCCATTCGGAAATCATTTTGGGGGCGGCTGTGGCTGAGTGGTTAGAGTGGTCGCCCTCCAGTGAGAGAGTTGAGGGTTCGATTCCACTAGCAGTCACATGTTGAAGTGTCGGGCAAGACACTGAACATCTGAATGCCTCCGATTCATGTCCCATCGGTGTATGAATGATCTAAATCACTGATTAGTCTCTACAGATTCAAATTAGCTTTGTAGATATAGTCGAGTGCTGCATGAATGAATGTGTGTGGAGGTAATTGTGTGATTGAACAGATTGTGTTGTAAAGTACAGGTACTTTGAGTATGATGATTAATTAGAAAGGCGCTACATAAGTACAGTCCAATTCAATTTTGGTGGGATTAAAGTAATTTTTTATTGTTTTTTTATACAAGTTGGAATTTTTCATCAGAGAAGCTAATTTATCTCAATTTTCCATTTTTGTTTGGAAATGAAAGAAAACAAAAGGTTAACAAAAAAATCTGATTACCAGTATATGTACTGGTAGTTGACAAATGAGCACATGCATTTTATTTTCTAAAATAAAGGCGTAGCAGAATGCATATCACCGACACCCGCTGCCTTTTTCGTTGGAGACTTTAACGAAGGTCCCTCATGCTCAGAGGAACAGACGTTTTGGCCAGACCTTGTAAAAAGTTATGCACCAGCTCATGAAACAACACAAGATATAAGAATTATTCAGAAGTTGAGAAAAATAAAACAATAAATCTACAGATCTATCTATCTATCTATCTATCTATCTATCTATCTATCTATCTATCTATCTATCTATCTATCTATCTATCCATCTTGCTTTGTGCATTTCAGTAAATAAATCAAAACCTAAAATAACAAAGGGAATATGGACATTTTGACTTTTATAGAGTAAAAACTGATTTTATTGCTCTTACTGAATTGCTGATAGTCTGGTTAAAGCAGGTTAACTGTACGTTATTGTTCATGGGATTGTTTTGTATTGTTTTTTTTTTTAATGAACAAATAAACTAAACTAAAGGTTAAAGCAGTGTGACATTAAACCCACACGTTCAAACAGGACCTTATCAGTCAGATTATATTTGTTTTAAAGAAGAATGACACTGTCCAAGTGATAATGGGTTGTTCAGGAGATAATCTCTTTAATCATTAATTCAAAATTTCAAATCGCAAAGTAAAATCTCAAAACAGCCAGGACTTCATTCAGCTGAACACAAAACCTGTCTCCTCTGACTGTGGTGTCGTGAGTCTTTTACAAATATTGTAATTTTAATTATCAGAGTATAATTTAACTAACTTTTTTTTTAAAGTTGTATTTTATTTGAATTTTACTGTTTTTAAACCTTAATTTTGTTTGGATCTCTTTGAAATAAGTCTTCAAAAGGTCTTTCCTATAAGACTACAAACATTCATGCAATCAGGAGTTAATACATTTTCAGTTTTAAAACTGATAAAGTTATTGTATTTTTATTACAGTTAGACTTTATTATTCTTATTGTTGCAAAATATCTGTGAAACCAAATACATTTTTCTAAACAAAGCAGTTTAAAGCAAAAACCTAACCAAAAAATATGCGGACAGTGAATTCTGACACCATTACTCCTGTTCCTGCAAAGCAGAGAATTAAAAAACACCCCCAAATCATTAAACATCACGGAGAGATCATGGGACATTAATAATATGGTCTTTTATGCTGCTATGACAACAGCTCCACTACGACTGCGTGGGCTTTGTGACTCTTGTGGAATGGAGCGAAGAAAGCATCATGGATCTCAGCTCAGCGGAAAGCTGCAGATGAATCGTTTGCCAAGTGGACAAGTCCAGCTGAGCGCCTGTCGGAGCTCTGCTGTGACAAACTAAAATGCCTGCAGGCACAAGAAGTACAACTTAGCAAAAAATGTTTTTAATATCATCTAAAAAAAAAAAAACTGACTTTAACCCTACAAACATAACCTTTCTCCAGGTCTGCATGATCAGTTTAATAGCTTGGATAAATGGGTTTGCTAATGCATTCACATCTGTTTACAGAATGGAACACAAAACAGAAAAAGAAGATGACCTACGTTGCAGCAAGAAAATATTTAGGTGCTGGATAAGTACATTCACAGCTCATTGAAGCAATTTCTAGTGGAACATGATTCCATTCAAAGCAACCATCTGCATATTTAGTACTAGAAGCTAAAATAGTACAAAAATGTTTATTGGTACCCTTAAAGAGTCTAATAATCCTTGCATTATAGTTGTGTTTCAAACTAAAGTTTGACCTTAGTATCACGAGTGCCTTCAAGCTTTTCATCAGACATTCAACCAAACAGCCACTGAGTAGTTTGGTGTTGTGAGCGCCACACTGAACAAGGAGCGGAGAAAGTAAAGAGCTGTCTAAAGAGCTCAGATTATAGACACGCATGGTAAAAAAAAGTTAGTCTGATTACAGCTGACAAGATTATTAAAAAGTACAAGATTCATGGGAGTGTAGCCAACCTCCCAGGGCGTGGCCGCAAGATGAATGCAACCCTAGGCTGATGGGATGGATAGTATAAATGGAGAAAAGACCAAAACAATGAGAGGGTTTCCAGGCACGCCCCACTGGTAGGAGGCCCTGGAGAAGACCCTGAATACGCTGGAGGGATTGTGTGTCTTCTCTGGCCTGGGAACGCCTCGAGATCCCCCAGGACAAGCTAGAAATTGTCACTAGGGAGAGGGTTGTCTGGGTTTCTCTCCTGGACCTGTTTCTGTGGCCCAATAAGATGGAGACCAAGAAAATAAAAAAATCTAAAACCACAGGCCGGCGTAACTTAAACTCCAGCTTGATCACACAATGAGTTTAATTTTGAATATAATGGGCTCTGTGGAAGATCCAAAAGGCTCCACTGTTAACAAAATAAATAAATAAATAAATAACTGACCAAACTGACTTTTGTCAAGCCCCCAAATTTGTTTGTGGGACTAAATAGAAAAACTGGAGCTTTTTGACGTTGTTCACATTAGTTGTGCATTTATTTTTTGTTTTTGTATTCTTGTAGAATGGCACCAACAAATGTATCCAGCTGACTGCACCCAAATCAAATTCAACAGCACAAAATCCAAAACGTAACAGGGTGCAATCAGTACACCCCGTTTACTTCCTGAAAAAAAATGCTTCTTTTTTCATACAGTTAAAGACAAATAACTTAAAATGGCTTTTTTTTTTTTTTACTTAATTCTTGCTAATGCCTTAAGATTTATGGTTCTCCTTGGTCTGTCTCAGATTAGGGATCTTGCTGTCTGAGTGAAGAGACTCCAACTTGACGTGCATCAACAAAAGCATACAGAAAGCTGTTGTGCACCCCGAGTTCAGCGGGAACACGAGCTACAAGACTTCCTTTCAGACAAGAACACGCATGACAGAAGTAAAAGAAATAAATGCAGGAGTGGTGAGATGATGCTGGTCATTTCAGTGTGGCATCAGAGTAAAGCGTAGCCTTCAGGGCAAAATTAAAACAGTCATGCTGTGTTGTCAAACAAAAATGTAAAGCCCAACAGCGCTCTGCAGCAGACCCTCATAATGAATTAGATTAGGTCAGCGTCCAGTTTACAGAAGCTCCAGACCAGGAGGAAGGTCTGAGTTCAGCCTCAGCTACCACAGGTCAGTTTTTCACATGTTTCATTCATGTTTCAGTCGAACAAGCCACAGATTAAAGCAGTGAGAGAGATTTATTTTGCAGCTGTCAGACCCAGGCCCCGAGAGCATAGGGAGCGAAATGGTTCATCGGGTGTTTGTAGAAACTGGGGACGTAACGAGATCACGCGAGACAAAAACACCATGAGATTTCTTACAGAGCTTGACACAGTTGTTTATTTTATTTTATTATCAAAACCAGAATCAGAATACTTTACTATCCTTGCACAGTGAAGTACAATGTCCATACAGCCGTCCTAAAGATGGACAGAAGTGTACAGGGTGCTGTGTGTTATGGAAGTTACGGTAAACGCAAAAGAAGTCTTAACCACTTTAAATTGTTTGTGTGGTGGCAGTTTAAATGTGCCAGACTTTAGATATGCGGATGCATCAGTTGTTTTGTGGAAGAGGCTTCTCCAGTGACCTTTTAATAGTTACTAATGTGCATGCTCAAAGTGAGATTTTTGTGATGCTTTGGAGTCTGGATAGAATATCAGCTCAATAATCGAGGTAGATAAATCTAACAAGGTTGAGTCAGGTCCTCTGGATGCATTCTTCTTGTTGAAACATTTAGTCTTTTATCCAAAAGACTTCTTCAGTCTGAGGTGCTCCAACAAGCTCTGTCTTATAAACAGCACCTTCTCATAGAAGATCAACCAGTTTTACTGTACTGCTGACAGCCAGAACTAGCTGTTCACATGAAAAAGGAGGACCACCGTTGAGCATAGATATTTAGGGTGAAATATTTGTATCTATTTGAATGCTCATCAAGATTTTAACCTATTTAATGGGCTCTGATTAAAAAAAATTGTTTTTTTTTTTTAATTAGAATTAAACCATCAAAACCTCTAAAAAAGCTAAGTCTGGTCCTCTGGACATCCAGAGGACCAGACTTAGCTTTTTTAGATTTTTCTACCTGGATTATTGAGCATGCATCAGGGTAAACCAGCAAAAGGGATTAAAAAGGAACACAAATTAATTAAAAAAAAAACCTTATTTAAAGGTCTTCTAGTAAACTTTGTTCTGACTGATAAAGAAAAGTTAAAATTTATATAAATACTTTTGGCATAAGAATTATGAAAGTATGATCATTTTTAAATTAGATGAGATTCCAGTCAGTTGAGTCTGTGGCAAAAGTTTTTAACAAAGTACTGTATTGTTAAAAAGCTCTTCTCGTTCTAATAAACCCAGAATCTTGTCTCACAGAGACACTGCAAGTGTCTCGTTATCCCTCTAGTAAAACATTACAACTCAAATTTCACACATTATAGGGTTTTTATTCTCACTAAAAATACAAGAGTTCCAGATTACTGCACAGAGGTATTTGTACACATAAAAATCCAACTCAGTTACATTATCTTAGTTGCTTGCAAATTATTAATCTAAAAATTTTTAAAAAAGCACTGGAATTTGTCACCAGTTTAGGCAGTAGCTGAAAGTAAAATGAAAACTGTAGGCTATGCGTTACTGATCAGCAAACATTGACTCTTATAACCCTTCTTTAAATAAATCCGTTTCCTTTAAGCAGCCTCTTTGAAACTCAGACTACTCATCATCCTAAACACATCCCCTCATCAAACATCATGTGGTAGCATGAATTAGCTCTTTGATATGATAAAACAGTTTGACAACACTAAATAAATAAATAAATAAATAAAATAAAATAAACTGCAGGTTAGAAGCTCAAGCAGATCTAATGTTCCCGAAAAGCAAACTTTCAAAACGTTTTCTGGTATTTCACCATTCATATTAGGCCTCAACTTGTGCATTCATGCAAATAATTCAGAGAAAATTCCTGGGTGTGCAGACTTTCTCACTGAAACAATGAGTGTTTGCATTGGTCTAAAGGTCTATTCACAACAATTATTTCAGAAAGGACCTGCTCTTCAGCTTCCTTTAAGCTGAAGGATTATGTTCAGGCAGAATCCTCATCAACTCAGCAGATGAAAGTGAAACAAGGCTTTTGTCCTGCATGCATTATTTTATGTTTAGATCACTAAAGAGAATTTAAAATGTTACATTGAAGTTTGTGGAAAAAATAAGTTCTGCAATGCCAGACATCACACAAGCAACAGAAAGGCTGCAAAAGAATCTGGGTTTCTTTATAACTGAGGTGATGAGATCTTTGGCACCGAAAAAAGAATTCCTGTAAACCAGCTGGGAAATGTTGCATTCAATAGCAGGAGGAAAACAAATTAGCATTTCCTTCTGCTGCTTCTCTTGCAAATCAGGAGCTCTGAGGCATCAACATGTCCTGCAAAAGCCACAGAAACAACTGTTCAAATGCATGACAGTAACACTTGCCCGTAACTTCAGGGAACACATTTTGAGCCAATTGTTCAGCTACACATGCATTTCCTGTGTAAGTCTTAAACTCATGTCCTTTTTAAACGCTTGAGGCCACATCTGAAGTGACTCCATATTAACAATCCTTTAAAATAGCCATTTTACAAATATTTGGTTTTGAGCCCCACCAGGTTTGAAAAGATCTTGTTTAGTAAAACAATATTGGCTGTGAATCTGCTCTTTGCAGATGATGTGGTCCTGTTGGTGTCATTGTGCCGTGATCCCCAGCTCTCACTGGAGCGGTTCACAGCAGAGTGTGAAGCGGCTGGGAGAGCTGTCATTTCTAACCCGAACCCCGGCCCGGAGCGACCCGGATTAGGGTCGGGACCGGCTGTTATAATGTGATTAATGGGTGGGGTGGGCCGATCTCGGGTATTAAATAATTAAAACCGTATTAGTTCTAGTTTAATTTAGTGTGTGTCAGTATGTAGTATCAGGGAAGATTCTGCAGGTTATCTCCAAGGGACAACGTCCTCTAACAAAAGCGGTAAGAGACTGATGTCTTTAGTACAGATAATGATATTTTTATATTATATTTTGCTGTATGCATCACATCACATTTAATGCACACTTTAAACAAACGTCAACCTACATTATTCCCTAAACAACCAGCTTCTGCTCGTCTGGCTGTCCTTGAAAGGTGATCTCCAAACTCCCATCTTGTCTGCCTAATAACAAACAAAACACCTGCAATCTGTAATCTTAGACCAGGACCCAGCCGGTGTCACCACTGTCACTTTGAAATCAAATACAAGTACTTGTCTTTGCAAAACAAAAAGGTAGAAATGATTCAACCTGTGTGAATACACACCCAATCACTGCATATGATTTATGATCACTCAAAAATAAAAATGACCGGCTACAGAAACGGAACAGTGTTCTTGTTATTATTTCCGACAGCAAAGTCAACCTTCTGCTCATGGTTGATGTGACAACATTACATCTTTCCAGGTGGCTGAAGGAGACTTGAACAGGTCAAATCACCCTGATGAGGAACAACAGAAGATAAGTATCAAGAGCAGAACGTTTACACAATCACTAATATTTATAGATGCTGGCTGTTTAGCAATTCTTTATATCTGTGCTTTATACCAGACATACTGCAGCTTAGTAAAAAAAAAAGTGAAGGTCAAGAGCAAAAACATGAGAAAAGCTCCACTTTCACCTCCTAAACAAACAGAAACTCGCAAAATATTCATGAAAAGTGTAAATTCAAGACAAATGCATATCCCCCGCCGCCTTTCATACCAGACCTTTAAACTAAAACCACCTGATGCTGAGAAAAGTTGTAGCCGTTTTGGTCAAACCTTGAAAATGACATTGGATGCCACCTCATGTGTAACAGCAAGAAGTAACAGCTACATATCTACCCTGGACACGTTGAGGACAACTCTCAGCTACTACCATTTTTTCAATATCTGGAAAAATAACTGAGTCACAGCCTTTTTTTGTGTCAGATAAGGTAAATTAGCTGTGGTGGCCATCAGCAGTATTAGCCTACACGGTGATGACTTTGTGAATGTTTCATTAAAATCTGACCATTGGTACATGGGATGATATTTTGTTAACAGACACACATGGTTGATGCCCATTGTTGATGTCAAAGCATTATGTAAAAACAAGCGCTTCAGTAAGTGTTGGGGGAAAACTCAAAGCTACTACCATAACCAACTGTAGCTCCCTGTCTGTCAAACTGTTTGAGTTGCAGCCATTTTTGTGTTTGCTAAGGTTGCTTAGCTGTGGCTGCCATCTTGAAATGGGTTAACTCCAGATGTTGGGCAGTTATAGAGAAACATCCAGTGGTTAATTTCTGAGAGTTTCATTCAAACTCGTCCACTGGTTCAAGAGAGACAAATACACAGACACAGGCAAAAACATTATCGCCCAATAAACGAAGATGACTCCCAACATGCAAACAGAAAGACACCAGAACGTCATTATACTGTCATAGTGGGCGATCCATAACCCTACACGGACTAATGATCGGTTCTGACAGCCTGTGATTACTGATGGGCATGAAGTGGTAAATTAAGGTGGTCCACCATTAAACTAAGCCGTCCACCAATTAAAGAGCCTCGTGCGCCTAATTTTACCCGCGACACCAGAAGTGGAGGGATATCACTAAAAACAACGATTTTAGCTTAAACCTGTTGCTTTGTGGTGACTGTAAAATAAGTGGTGACTGATATAAAGTAAAGTGTCCCTTAACTGGCAAAAAAAAAAAAAAGTCCAACTTCGTCCACATATCCGCGTCATTTCCCCGATAGGCGCCGAGTTTAGCTACCCTTTCCTCCCTCTCAACAGCGGGCTTCCAGCTCTGAAAATACCGTTACAACAGAAGGCACAGGAGATTTATGGAGGCTATATAGAAAGCGTGTACTTACCGGAAAAATCCAATAAATCGACTTGGTCCCCGCGCACTCGGCTGGTGAAGTTGAGAGTGACGGCTAATGGGCGGAAAGGCGCTCAGCGATACGATCCGAAGAGTAGAGACTCGGCCGGAAGCTAGCAGAATAAATAAACCGCCGTGACGTCATCAAACAGCGGGCTCTTTCAAAGATATGTATAATAAAAAGAGGTCTCACTCCTACCACACTTTATTATTGTTGGTCTCCAGTTGAACTAAAGGTACAGAAAGGTAAGCATCTTCGCAGGAAAGTCTAATTTATTATCTCAGATAACTAACGTTCAGTAGGCTAACGAGCAGACAAATCAAACAAACGAAGTTATCTGAAAACAAGCGGCTATTGTTTTGTTTTTTTCTGTAATCACAGCGTTGCCATTTCCTACATTTATTGAAATGCAACATTTTACTGGAATGCTTTTGTAATTTCTTTCAAATTCAAACTATTTAAAATAATCAAAGACCAAATTCGTAATGCTGTAATCCAAAGTGGTAGGATTATTTCCTTTGATTGTTGTTTTAATCATTTTCGTTAAGCGACAAAAAATATTTGCGCTTCCTGCTCCTTCTAAGGGTTCTTTCGTAATCAAGCAAATGCAAACATAAATAAATAAATCAAATGCAACCAAAATTACTTCAAATATTAACAAAATATTTTCTACAATATATTACAACAAAAAGTAATCCTAAGGGAGTTAAATAAGTCGTAATTGTTTCAGATAAAAAGATAAAATATCTCCTACAGCTTTTATAACCTACAAAATAAAACAAAATTTCCATGTGGCAGATACTGTATCTGAGTGTACAAATTATTTTTAACATCTGGGAGTGCCTTATGAAAGTGGAGTTCGAATAAAATTCAGTGAGGTCTAACTAACAAAAATCTATCAAAAGTGCAGCTAATTTATATTTAGGTTCTCTTGATGACAGCTTTATTGGACTTTCTCTATGTTTTTTTTTTTTTTTTTTTTTTTTTTAATTAATTTTTTGGGGGGGGGGGGGGGGGGGGGTT
>JARVLU010000002.1:10504626-10519487 GCA_031762415.1 Simpsonichthys santanae | reverse complement strand
AGTCTGTGTTTATATTGTAGAGTATATCTGTCTAGAGTCTATATATATATATATAGAGAGTATATATATATATATATATATATATATATATATATATATACACACACAGTACAGTATACTGTATATAAAATACTATTTCTACTACTATTCCTACTTTGCGGGGTTTTTTTTACTTATCACGGGGCTCCAGGGTACAGATCGTCTGCGATAAACGAGGGACTACTGTACCTTAATAAACTCTGCATTCACTGTAATGTCTGATAAGTTATCTGAGTTCATTCAAATCACTTATGACTTCATATTTACGTGTTTGTCTTCCAGTTTGTAAACAAGCAGATGAAAACGGTGAAGAATATCCATCAAAAACCAACCACAATCTGCTGAACCTGCCTCAGCCCAGGAAGAGGATACCCAGGGTAAAATAAAAACCCCATTAACTTTTCCTCCTCTCTCTGTGTAATCAGTTTACTGTAAGGATAAGACAGCTTCATGCCTTTATGTGATCATCATGTGTGTACTTATTTAAATATAAACATTCAATCAAGTGAGAGAAAACTAACCTAAAGATTGAGGCGATCATTGCAAATCAGCATTAATGTTAAAGATACCAGATTTTCTACTTAGTCAGTGGAGCGTTTAAGCAGATTTCCTCGCTTCTTGATGCGGTCAGTGTACAGACAAAACAGTAAATGTATTTGTTTTATTTCTATTTACATGTGCAATATTTTAATAAAGTTTTTATGACATTTTATTAACAAGATCAAGATCACAGCAGAGTTTTCCCTCCTTGATTTAGAGTAGTGAATAAGATTTGGCAAGAACTAAGAAGTAAATTTCCCCCAAAGGAATAATAAAATAAATTTTAACTACAGTACAGTATTTGTAATCTTTAACGGCTGTGTGAGCAGATTATTCTGTTCTCGTTTGTCCCAGGATGAGAAGAAACTGGAGGATGATTCTGTCCACAAGAGACGACGGAGGGGAAGCAGTTACCTCACAGAGGTCTGTTCATTCAAGTTCAAATATCTGTCTTAACTTTAACATCTTCACTTCCTCTCTTAAACCTCTATACGTTCCATCAGCTGTCCTGCCACAGTGCGCCTCCTGCTGGAGAAGATGGAGAACTGCGGGAGAACAAGGTCCGCTCCATGGCCACTCAGCTGCTGGCCAAGTTTGAAGAAAACACCTCAACAGCAAAGATGCACACCAAGGTGAGAGCACGAGCTCGCGTGCGCACTAAATATTTATAACTGAAGTGTTCAGGGTGCTCTGGGTTTGTATGGGTCGTAAAAAGTACTTTTTGGTATTTTGTTTCTGTTTTGAACCAAACGTTTTAACAAACCTCTTTATTTGAAAAGGTGCAACAAGTGACTTACAGGTAGTAAACTTAGTAAAATATTTTGTTTTATTGTTGCCATTCTGGAAAAGTTTTAGTAAAAAGTTAAATAGCTGAATTCAGAGTAAGAAAGTGGAAGTCCTCAAGTATAAAAAATAAATAAATTGTATCATGTAGGGATGAAGTAAATGTTTGTGGAAATAATGAAATCAGCTGTTGTCACCTCTCGACCGGATGATCGACCCGACTCAATCAGTTATGGACATTATTTATTAGTATTGTTTTAAAGTTTATTTATTTATCGTTTTTTAAGTACTTTTATTTTTATAATGTTCTGGTTTTATAGTTAAATCAAATCCAGTCTTTCATTTGTTTTTAATTCAAACAAGTAGCCAAAAATAAGTATTTTAACGATGCTCTCGTTTTCTTTTACTGGATTAAAACTTGGTTGATCAAACATTTTAAACAACTTTTTCAGTTTTTAAATTTTGTGCTCTATTGCTTTTATCTCAAGACAATTTCTTCTCCTTTCATTTAATTTACTTTCATTTCTGTTCATCTCCTTTTGTTTTCATTTAATTGCATTTCCTCTCCTTTCCTTTCCTTTCCTCTTTTCCTTCCTTTTCCTTTCCTTTCATTTTCTTTCCTTTCCTATCTTCTCTTTTCCTCTCCTTCCTTTCCTCTTTTTTTAAATTTCCTCTCTTCTCTTTTCATCTCCTCTCCTCTTTTTTCCTTTCCGTTCCTCTCCTTTCATTTCCTTTCTTGTCCTCTCCTCTTTCGTTTCCTTTCCTCTTTTCCCTCCCTCTCCTTGCCTTTCCTCCTTTCATTTCCTTTCATTTAATTTCCTTCCCTCACTTCTCCTTTTCTCTCCTTTTATTTCCTCCTTTCCTTTCCTCTCCTCTCCTTTCATTTTCTTTCCTTTCCTATCTTCTCCTTTTGTTTTTATTTCCTCTTTTCCTTTCATTTCATTTAATTTCCTTTCTTCTCTTCTCTTTTCTTTTCTTCACCTCTCCTTTTCTTTCCTTTCCTTTCCTCTCCTTTCATTTCCTTTCTTCTCTTCTCTTCTCCTTTCCTCTCTTCTCCTTTTCTCTCCTTCTCATTTCATCTCCTTTCATTTCCTCCTTTCTTTTCCTTTACTTTCCTCTCTTCTATTTTCTTTAATCTCCTTTCCTCTTTTTTATTTCCTTTCCCCTCTTCTCTTTTCCTTTCCTTGACTTTCATTTCCTTTCCTCTCTTCTCCTTTTCTCTCCTCTCCTTTTTCCTCCTTTCTTCTCCGTTCATTTCCTTTCCTTTCATCTACTTTTGTGTCTTCTTCTTTCCCTTCCTCTCCTCTCCTTTCCTCCTTTCATTTCCTTTGATTTTATTTCCTCCTTTCCTTTCCTCTCTTCTCCTTTCCTCTCCTTTCCTTTCAGAACTTGTCCAGTCCATCCTCTTCTCCTCCTCTGTCACCTTCCTCCACCCCACCATTCTCCGATGAGGAAGATGAGGAGACAGAAAACCCCCGTTTTGCCAAACCCAAAGATTCACCTTGTCTCCGTCCTCCTCCTCCTCCTCCTGCTCCTCGCCCCAAGTGGCAGGTGAACTTCTACACAACGTTTAGAGCTTACAGTGGTGGTCTTGATGTAACCAGTACCTTCTGTGTGAGTTCTGTTTCTCCTCTGGTTTCCAGCCTTCTGTTTACCTTCGTTTACTGGAGAACCCCAGCTCTGTGGTTCAGCAAACCAGTTCCTTCTCCTCTCCTGAGTCGTCTTACAGTCAGAGCAGCCACAGTCGTTCTCCGTCACCGCTGCGCTCTAAGAGCCCTTTAAGTGCTCCTCGCTCTCCTGACTCTGTAACTCGTTGTTCCTCAGTTCCTGCTTCAGATGCTGATCTGTCCTCTGACGTGTCGGAGCAGCAGGTGAATTTCAGCCCACGTCTGAAGCAGGTGTTTTTGTGTCACTCCTTTCTGTATGACCTCCTCCTGCTTTCCCCTCAGAGCAAAAATCAAAAGTTGTCTGCTGGAGCATTTTCCCGGAGGAGTATAAAAGAGAGAGCTGTCCTCCTCTCCTCCATGTTTCACGGGTCCAACAAACCACCTGCTGCTCTGTGTGGCTCACAGGTTCTGTATCAAACAACACATATTCATACTGAACAAAATCACTGGATGTGGCAGCACAAGCATGATTTTAGTCACTTTCATTTTTATAGACTTTCAGATTCATTGTCTGAACGCTGACTCAGCATTTATTTTTGCTTACTTGGCTTTTATTTTTCAATACCTGCTTTATGTATTTATGTATGTATTTATTTATTTATTTATTTATTTATTTGTCCGACTGCTTCTACTTTGTGCCTCTTTAGCCATTCATACACCAACTCATTCAGGAAAAGGGTGCCGTCACTTCTGTACTTTTCAAAGTAACTTGTTTTAAAATACTGTAGTTTTCTCACAGAAAAACATAGATATGTTTAATTCTTTCAAAAACAATGTTCTTTTTCAAGACTGCTTCCCCAAACTGGCTCTATTTTTGTCTTTTGGTGCTACTTTCAGCTATTAGCTTACATTCTGCAACTTTCAGCATTTAGCCAATCTTTTGATGCGTTTACCTTTTAGTTTGGTTTTTGCTGCATTTAGTTTTTGGCTAGCCTTTTGCTACTTTAAGCTAGCTTATTTTACTTTTAAGTTAGCATTTAGCTAACTAACTTTACAAAACTCAGTCTCGCTTTAAAAACTCAGTTTCAGCTTCTTCAGCGTTCACACTGCATGTTCACAGGAAATGTTTTTTTTTTTTTTTTTTTTTTTTCAGTTAATTTTTTTAACTTTTAATTCAAAGCCACATCATCTAAGGGTGATATTTATGGTGTTTGGCTGCATGTATTTGATTTGGACACAGAAATTGTTTGACCCTCACTTTTGGGTCTTATTCTTTACATTTAAATATATTTGTTATCCTCATCTTTTAATATCTGTCTGGCTCCACTTCTATAGGGGGAATTATCGGTGTCATCTTCTGCATTACCTCCTCCTCTTCTGTCTATATCTAAGAGATCCTGCCTGTACCCTGTGGTCCACCCTGTCCCTGATCCGACCGTCCAGGCCGGTTTCTCTTCTGAACGTCAGGATAAAATCCCCTCATCCTCTCCTCTGTCCTACACCAACTCTGAAAACACTGAGCAAACGTCCCTTCTTTGTGCTGATTCCTCTGCTCCCGACTATGAAACATCTTCCATGTCTTTGTCTCACACCGATGCGAGTCAGAGCAGCTCCACTTATTGTGATGCTGAGAGGAGAAAGGAGAGTTTGCTGAATAAGTTGGAACATGAAACCGTTCATGGAAATGATCCGCAGGGTTTTCTTACTAGCAAAACAACTGAAAAGGATTTCCTGAAGGTACAAGTTTCTCTTGCGTAACACTAATGATTGTTTCATTTCTTTGCAACTTTAACATAAACGCCAAAAAAAAAAAAAAGTTTCAACCTAAAACACAAACTTAAATTTTAAGTTAACATGTTTTGATGCTAAATGTGTTTCAAACACCTGGATTGGTGCTGGCATTTTCATTTTTACTTTGCTGTAATAAATAATAGTCACAAACCTTATGATACTAACATTGTGATAAATAAACAGGATTATAGATAGCTATAAAATACTTTTTGTGTAATAAATATTCCTAATGAAAATGCAAAAATGTGCAGCATGTCACCACAAATACCGTATTTTCTGCTGTATAAGTTGCATCTTTTTACATAAATTTGCAAGTCCTGTGACTTATACACCGAAGCGACAAATATACGTTTTTTTGCCCATATTTATAACATAATTTTTGACTGAAATGTTCATTCATAGATATGAACCAGTAAACATTACCAGTTGCAGCCGCTAGAGGGCCCTCTAGGCTTTTATATGTTGTTCCTCTACCCTGCTAACAAAAAATCCTGTTTTGCAGATTACAAACTGCAGGTAATAAAATATGCAGGCCAAAACGGTAATCAAGCAGCAGAAAGAAAGCTTGTAAATGTGCCGCGTCAGCGGTGATGCATAATAGATGCGAATTATACAGCAAAGTGACCTTTTTCCCACTTTATTAGACATTTTTGGACTGATGCGACTTATACACTGGTGTGATTTGTACGTTGGAAAGTACGGTATTCAAAAGTGTAGAAAACAAACAGTATGTTATAAATGATGTTGGCTGAAACCAAATTTTGATATTTTGATCTATATATTAATACTACAATAATATTTAAGTTCATCAGTTCATGCATCTTCTCTCTCATATACATTTCTGAAGGCAAACCTTTACAAATGAATTTAAAATACTCGTTTTGTCAGTTTTCCAGACTTCTGTTTAGAAAACTTTCAATTTACTCTAAATTCATGGCAACTTCCTCATTCATACTTTGTGCATCAGATGAAAGAGCAGGTCTTTGAACAGTTGTCCAACTGATCCTCGTTGTGCTGTTCATTTAGTGTGCTGGGAGCTGTGACGAAGAGTGCGCCACAAGAAACGCTCCTAAGTCAGTCATTGGCCCTGAGAGTTGTCCTTCCGTAGCTCCTAGTTACAGTAAAGAGGTACAAGTCGATACCTCAATCCTAAAATCAGCTCACAACCTCAGGTTAGACATTATGGCTTCCATTCTCTCTGTAATCTCCTCCCTTCTTATTTTCCCCTCACCTGTTAGCGTACAGTTGGGAAGGTTTCCTCAGCCATTGATGCTAAAGCTCAGATTCTGGCCGTCCTTTATGAGACAGACCACAGGCCCAATGCCCCACCGGTAAGATGTTTGTGGGTGCAGAAGAAGCTAACCCAGAATGAATGGCGCTTTTAAAATGATAAAGCTTAAATACCTGCATTGCTACATTTGATTCTAACTCTTTGACTTGTGTGGTTTTAGTTTCCTAACCAGGAAGTGTGTTTTTAACACATGGGAAACAAGGATTTGTGTATTTGTACATTAATCTTTTTATTCTATACAGTACAAGCTTGCAGGGATGGCCAGCTTGCCTGAGACATGTTCTCTGCTGAGGTCCTGCAGCTTGGCTCTGGATGGGTTGTGTTCAGACTAACAAAAGAATGCAGATAAAAGGGGTACAAGCAGGTTTCTGGACCGCTCCTAAAATAAATTGAGTGCACGTTGAGGCAATGCAGAACTGTATTCATCATGATCCGATCACAGTCAAACATATTTTATTATTTATTTTTATATTTTAAACAGATCGGTCCAATCCAGTTCGAGACTGACACGGTTTCGTACTGTTTTAGCTTCAAGTAGTGTCACTACTTTTACCTTGTTGTCCCCTGTACCATCTAATCACTAGTTCATTTAATTTGTGTCTGTGAGTTTTGCCATTACTGTTTCTTTTTTCTAGGAGGAGAGCTGTAAAACATAGGATGAAGGTGTAGTCTTTGACCTTCAGCTCTCTTCTTCCCCTCAGTGTGTGGGACGTAAGGAGTTCCCTCCTGGGCTCGGGGGCAGCGACGTCTGCCACTTCTGTTCCAAACGGGTGTACGTGATGGAGCGGCTCAGCGCCGAAGGCTTCTTCTTCCACCGCGGGTGTTTCCGCTGCCACGTCTGTAACTGCACCCTTCGTCTGGGAGGACATGCGTTTCACTCCCAGGAGGGTACGTTTCATCCACTCTGACCTGGAAAACTCTTTTCTGCAGAGTTCTTTATACTCCTCTTATTTTTCTTTTTTTAAATGTTATAAATTGGTATTTCCAAGGACTCAGCTGACTAGTTGCATCGATTAACGGCAGATTTATTTTGACTTTGTTCACAGCCAAATTCTACTGCAGGATGCATTACGCCCAGCGCCAGTCCAGCTCGCACCTGGACAGCGCTGGAAGGAAAATGGTAAGACGCACCGGAGAGACGGTCATTTCTTCATCTTCTTACAGCAAATGTAGCTGCTGTCACACAACTCGGGTGTGTATTGTTACACACGTAATCTCCCATTCTCAATTTGGTTTTAGTCACACGTTGTGCCGTGCCTTTGTTTTGTTTATTGTAGATGATTCTAAGACATAAAATAAATACTGAACATTTTCACTTGCTTGTTTTATTTCCACAAGAAGAAAATAAATGGTTAAAAATGAGCTCAGTCTTCTGTGAAAACTTTATAAATATTTCCATCCATCCATCATTTTTACCCGCCTCTTCCATTTTGGGTCATGAGGGTCACTGGTGCCCATGTCTGACTGTCACTGTGCGAGAGGCGGGGGACACCCTGGACAGGTCTCCAGTCCATCACAGGGACACATAGAAATAATTTTGAGTGACCAATCAGCCTAACGTGCATGTTTCTGTGGGAGTAAACCGGAGTACCCAGATTAAACCCACGCATGCACGGAGAGAACATGCAAACTCCACCCACGGGATTTGAACCAGGGCAACCTGCTCGCCGAGAGGCAGCAGCTAAACCAACTGTGCCACCGTGCTGCCTATAGATATTTCTAGCATTTTAATCAGCAGCTGTAAAAACAAAAAAATGATTCAGACAAACCAGAAATGTTTTCCCTGAAAACATGCTTTTATTTTGTGAAGTGAATTGACTTGTCTTTTCTTCTATGACTTATTTTAGTAGTCTGTTTTTAACATTTGGGTCCATTTTGTAGTAATTTTGTTGCACTTTTAATGTTTTTTAGGAAGACCAAAACCACGTCAGACCCTCGCCTCTGGACAGCCGGATCTCCCCCCCCACGGGCAGAGTCCAACCCGCAGGTACCCTGGTTTCCTTGCTTAGGCGAGGTTTGAGCTGGCCGAGGCGTGCTAGTCGGGCTGTGTGTGTGTTGCCTCGACAGCTGGTGGGAAGCGTGTGTGAGTCTTTCACAGGTGTGGGGTCCCACGTCAGGAACTACTCACACGACTATATGTTCCTGTTTGAGCTGCTGAGCCTGAGCTGCCCTCTGCTCTGCATGATGCATGAGGTGTTGGGGCAGATGTTCCAGGAGCCTCAGCTGGCCCAGCAGGAGCTGTTCGACCTCCAGCTCGCATAGGAGGGGGACCAACATGGCGCCGCCTGAGCCGAGTTTTCTTAAGATGATTATCCTCCTGATTATTGATAAGTTATGAGCTAAGTCTACATTTAACACCAAATATTCACCGTACGTCTTACATTTAAAGAGTCCACAGTCATTTTTTATTTATTATTTTTAAACTGTCAGTAAGTAGCTGCTTGTCTTTGCACAAAGTGCCTGATGGAGATTTTTGTCTTTAGTTTGGACTTTTTTTTTTAAGATAAAGTGCAGTTTTATTTGAATCAGAGCTGTGTGAAGTAAATATGAGTATGTTACCTGCAATAGACAACAGCTATTTCAGTTTGGAGAATCTGCGAAAAATCTTCATGAGGGGAGATTAGCTAACAGCTGCTCAGAGCTGGAACCAAGAGTTAATTTTCACAATTTAAAGCATCTTGAAGTTGAAAATGTTCACAAAAGTTCAAACAAACAGCATCTTCAATAGGTTTACATTTTGTCATTTACATGTCCATGCTGCAGTGCTAACCCCATGCACAGAGGATACCCAAGTCTGATGCAAATTTGCTTGGATTCAAAATGTTTCTCCGTTCAATCATAAAACATACCGGTACAAGATTGGACAAAAATAGCTGAGTGATCACAAACATGAGGTCATCTCTGGAGTATAAAAGAGGCAAATAGAGACAAAACACCTGAAGGACTCAGCTGATCAGTGTTAAAAACGTTTACCAGCCTCAGTGCATGCAGCTGATGTATCCACACAGGTGCTTTTTGTTGTGAAAGCAGTAGCAACATAAGCAGCTGCCATGTGCAAAAGTGATAAATGGGGGAAAAAATTCTCAAACTACTAGAATTTTTTTTATTTAAGTTGTTTCGGGTGGCAGAAAATTGTTCTTTCATGCACTGTGGTCTGAGTAGCTTTAGTTCAGACTTTCAGCCTGATTCTAAAAAAGTTAAGTCTGGTCCTCTGGACATTCAAAAAACAAAACAAAACAAAAAAAAATTGTAGAAGTCTTTCATCCGAAAGACTTCCTCAGTCTGAGGAGCTGTATTCAGCTCAGTCCTATAAATAGCACCCTCTCACAGTGGATCAATCAGTTTGTTGCTGCCATCTACTGCAGGTAAGATGCTGGCTACTCAAAGGCAAAGACATCAATTTTGTTTTTAGCATATCATCACATAGAGGCTTTAACATAGTTTTTAGCCTTTTGAGACTTTGTTGGCAACAAATTGTGCAGCATTTTCCTGCTGAGTTCATTTCTGACTCATGGGCTCGTTCCAGGCCGCTGTGCTAGAACCTCAGTCAGTCCAGTGTTGAGGTCCTGGTTGTTCACTTATACAGTTCACACAAGTGGTTGCACTTGACCCAAGATGGATTATCAGAGATATTGCCACCCACTTCATTTTAATCCTCAGACAGGGATTAAAATGTATGAAACGTTCGGTTCAGTTGCATTAAATTACCTGGAACGAGCCCTGGTTTTGACGATTATGCATCTGAACTGTGTGGTTTCTAAACGTATGAGATATTATAAATTAATTACTGCCTTCTGCTTTTTAACTCTGCGCAACAGAGGTGTGCATTGGAAATGCCAAAACAGTATTTTTTTTTATTTTTATTTTAGTTTCTTCATTATTTTGTGATCTTTCGCAGTGCTTTTTTAAAAATTATCACTGTTTTTCTGAAAAAAAAAAAGTAATGATAATAATTTGTCTGAATTTAAACTTTTAGTACGACAGTTTTCTAATTTTAACATCTTTTTAGGAAACTATATTTAGAGAAATTTGATAAAATATAAAAATGAAGCTTGACTGAAAAATATATGGACTTATTTATGATCAAATTCCTTAATGAGTTTGTTCATTTTTGGTGCATTTATTTTGTAAATTGAACATTTCTATAATGATTAAAAAATGTTTGGTTCAATGTCTAAATAATGTCTTGTAATCCAATTATGGATACTTCTGGGGCTGTATTATTTTTGTTTCTTTTTTCTCCACATCCTTTTTCTTTTCTCCTCCAAATAAATTTCCTGCTGTCGTGTTCGGTCTGTTTTAAGTTTCCACTGCTGCACGCTCTGATTGGCTGCTTCCTGCCATTCCATTGACCGGTTCTGGTCATAAGATCTTTGCTGTGTTGCTTTTGCATTTTCTGTTTTTGTAGCTCCGCCCCCCATTTCTACCTAACCCACATTGACCAATCACTAACCAGCACAGCTTGATGTATACAGGTTATGAATGTCGGTGTCACACAGAGATTCTGAAAGGTCCTAAAATGTAGCTGCCCTGTTTTTTGTTTGTTTGTTTGTAATGTTTACAGTGATCAAATTTCAAGAATTAAACCAAACCTCGATAAACCCAGTTAATGTTAGTGGTGGGAATGTTAGTTAAATGGTCTCAGTTTGGGTAAACTACCACTTATTTCTAGTGGTTTTATAAGGATCTGTTAATTACTCACTGCTGAAGGCAAGAGGCGATAATTACCAGTATTTGTCTCTGTATGGATTAACAAAAGATTAAACCACATTCAAGATGGCTGCCACAGCTAAGCAAACACAAAATTGGCTTTAAGTCCATCTTGTATAATTTAGGGTAAAATCTGGTGTGGTAGTAGCTGAGACTAATCCCCATCACGTACTCTTAAGTGTTAACTATCACACAAGATCTGTTTTTAAACATTTTCCATCGTTATTTCTATCTGTTAGCTAAATATCTGATGGACCACTGGACTGATTATAATAAAACTTAGCTTGTCCACAACTGATTGACAGTTTGAGTCTCCTTAATTCAAGATGGCTGCCATAGCTAACTAACTTTAGCAGCTGAAAGGTGGCTGTAACTCAGTCCCACTTGGATATCTTGAGCTAAAGTTTGGTGTGGTGGCAGCAGATAGTCGTCCTACTCTGAGGTTGTAGACAACCTCATTTGCTAAAGTTTGTCTAAAACAGCTCAAAGTTCATCCCTTCTCAGCGTAGGATGGTTTGAGTTTTAATCTCAGGCGTTAAAGATCTGCAGCTATACGAATTCTTGTTAAATATTCACTTTAACTTTTCCAACTGAGCCAACATATGATTAGAGCCTGCTGGGCCTTTTATTCTATATTTATCAGAGATTCAGAGAGAGTCAGAGTCAGAGAAACTTTATTGACATTACACAAGTGGCTCGTGAATGTGAATATGTACACACAGATCACCCGAAGAGGAGTTACGTGCGTGAAGCTGCGGCTAGAATCAGCGCGGCCTTCATCTCAGATATATAACAGATGAACAGAAAATAATCCAATTCTTCTTTTCCTTTAGTTTTGGTTTTATCATATTTGTTAACTCTTTCCCTAAAGAACAGTCTTATAAAATGAAGTTACAATGCTGCATGTCACAGTGTGTGTGTTTTTAAGCTTGTGTTGATCAAAGCACGCCGAGCACCTTTTGGCTGCTGCTTCGTTTGTTGTTCCACTGAGCAGCATGACCTTTAACCCTCACGTAGTGCCGTGCCTGCTCCCATCGGACTTTACTGTTCGTCAGCAGCAGCGTCCCTTCTTTGAGCCCCGTTTGACAGCAGCGCGTGTCCACGTGTCTGTGTTCTATCTGTGGTTCCCTCTGTTCCAGGAGGAGGCCTCCACACCTCTCCGCCCCTCTCCAGATCTCTCTCGTGCACCTCGTAGTCTTTGCTCAGGAGGTAGCGGCCTCTTTATTTTTTGCACACTGCCATTGATAACCTTTGTCGGCTGTACTGTTAAGTTGTGTTTTTATCAAGTGTCAATGCAGCCTGATTTGTTTTCTTGTGAAATTTGCTTAATTTATGATCTTTAGAAGCTGTAAATACAATCACAAATAAATCTTATTTGATTATACAATTTATTTGCGTTGTCATTTGTTGCCAGACATTTAAGTTACTTTTTTCCCAATGCTAAAACACTTGACATGCAGTTAATTCCTCACAACTTAGTGATTAAATACCAAATTAACATGTAAAATCCTTTTCTCAGCTGTGTGTGCTTAATCAATCCTAACATCACCCACACGAATCATGCTCACGGTCACAGCCTTCGGTGATAATTAACACGTGCAACAAGATAAAGGTTTGAAGCAGCTTCTAAATTGTTACACAACGCGCATGGAAAAGCTGCAAGATAATTTTTAAAATGCAGTGGCAGGAAAAAATAAAACTAAAAAACAAGTCCCGCTTAATTGAATTCGCTAATCTAAAGAGTTTCTGACAACTTGAAGAGAATGGAAGTGGATCTCATCTCCGTTCCTCCTCCCAGCTTCTTCGTGGGCTCTGAGTGGGTCTTTTCTGTCCTTTTCCTCTGAGCTCCTTTTTTTATGTGTGGAAACTCCCATTTAAACCAAAAAATTAAAAACATTTAGCAAAAGTCTCATTAGTAGAAAGATGCTCCAAAGGTCATCTCATCACATTCTCATTTCTTTGCTGTGACCAAGTGGAATAACATCTGTACATTTTTGACTTCATTACTTTGTGAGTACGCATGAATATGTGACTTGTTGGTTTTTACATTAATATCAGTGTTACTCTGTAAAGTTATATGCAGTAACTCGTGAAGAATGTTTAGTGTACATACATTAATTTAAACTAGAGACTTGGGTCCTTTTATTAGAGTAAGATAAGCTAGAGTGCATGAAACAGAACCCCAATTCTGAAAAAGTTGTATAAAATGTAAATAATACTGAATGATTTGAAAATCTCATGAGCTTTTTTTTATCTCAATGGAACATAGTTTTAACATCTGACATGTTTACTAAGTTCAACAGTGCTGGGTCATCTTTGCTGATGAGAGCAGTTTTGTTTTAAAACCTGTATGCCAGAGACACTAACGCACCCCCATACCATCAGAGAGGTAAGTTTTTAAACTGTGTGCTGGTAAAAGGCCAGATGGTCCCTCTCCTCTAGTACAAAGGGCGGGGCATCGGTTGTTGCAAAAAAATATATATATATTTTGGATTCGTCTGACCCCCGAACGGCTCTTCAGTCCATTTTAAATGAGCTTTGGCCTGAAGAGATTGATGAACAGTGTTCAAATATGGCTTCTTTATTGCCTGATGGAGGTTTAAGCAGCATTTGTGGACGTCGCAGTGAACGTTGTTTACGAACACTGCTCTGTGGAAGTGTTCCTGATTTCATGCAGTGACGTCCTGAACAGAGCCAGACCTGTTTTTAATGCAGTGGCCCCCGAGGGCCCGGAGATCAAGGGCAAACGTTTACAGAGACAGAGAGATGTATTTATCATTTACATCTCCTGTGGTGCATGTGGTGGAACAAAATTGTGTACTCAGGGTCCCAGTTACATCCAACAATATAATGTAAAATAAAAACAGTAATAAGATATGAACTAAGAAAAACATCAACTAAATATACACTAATCACTAATAGCATAACAACATTACGTCAAACAACAGCACTAACATGAGTCATTTAACATTTAACTTTACTTGATTTTACTTATGAACTGTAGATTATGGGTTATCCAATGTCTTCCCAATTTTCTATTGACCGTTATTCAGAAATTATTCCGTTTCCCTTAGAGTAATGAACCTCTGCCCATCTTTACTTCTGAAAGAGTCAGACTCTCTAAAATACTCTCACTCAGTCCCAGGGCTTAATTTGTAAGCCAATCGATGCCAGAACACAAATAGCGAGCAGGCCGGTGGGGAGGGGATGTCTTGGGGTCCTCCCCCAGAAAATTTTTAATAAAGTGGATGCGATTTCCTGCATTTTGGTGTACAGTATTTTAACGGGTTGTTAAACCTCTATGTTTACCTACATTTGTAAACACTCTGCTACTGTCAAGCATCCTACCCCCCCTTACTTGATGGTTCCAAGCCCAACTCTTCTCCGCTGAATGCACTGTCCTGCTCGTTGTTGTTCGACTCCGTCCACATGTGAGACCTCCAGGCGCCTCCTCCGGCTGTCCATGGCGGCTGCCTGTGGGCTCCTGCCTGGTTAGCTCGGCACTCACCCCCACCACTTGCTTGCTCCTGCTCCAATCTCCATTACCGCTGCCTTCAGGTGCTTCAGTTCTCAGTTGTCCAGCAAAGGACAACGAGAAGCCTTTTTTATGAAAGTAAATTAGACTGTCTTTTCTACATTTTGATTACTGTTATTTTGACAAATTAGCACAGCTGTTTTTATACTGTATGTACAGTAATGTGAATAATACACATCAAAGATTTATTTTGTTGTATTTTTAATAAATAATCAAAAATGTATTAACTGTCAAATTGATTTGCAATTTAGTTGTGCTATTTAATTTTATTTTTTTATTTTTATTTATTTATTTTTTATTAAATTGTGCGATGACTTTGGACTTTTTTTTATGGGTCGAAGCAGAAATGCTTACTTGAAGTGGCTCATATGTGATATTAAGAAACTCGTAATGGCTGATATGTTTAAAATTGATGTTTATGCGATTATTTTCAGTTTACGTATCCAATGTAAGTTTTATTAGTTCAAGGCAGTCATATTTGTTCATAACTGTATTATTAGTAAGCCTGAGAGTTGTTGGATCCAAGCAAACAGTTACTGGAACGCACTCCGTCGAATTAAGAACG
>JARVLU010000002.1:10486153-10504522 GCA_031762415.1 Simpsonichthys santanae | reverse complement strand
ATATAATTTTACAACCTTTTATTTGTCTCCATCAGTACGTCTATAAATGTTCTCTTGTCTGGGTCAAGCCTTCTGATCCACTCAAGATAATTTATTGTAACTTCATACACATATGCATCATCACTAGACAGTGTGTTGCATAATCTTTTCATCTCTGCAGTTCTAAGGTCAAGGTCACAAATCAAGGTCAAAATTCATACAAGGTTCTTGCTGTCACTATAGATGGCTGTATAATAGTTTTTCTACGGGTGTATAATGTTGCATATGCAGTACACAATTTAAAATGTGTTTTGAAATAAAAATTATTTTTTTAACCCCCAAATTATAGTTTTCATTTTAACATTTGGTATGTTTACTATGTTTCACTGTGAATAAAATAAGGATTCTTGAGATTTGCAAAAATCATTGCATTCGGTTTTTCTTGACATTTTTACACAACGCCTTTTATGAATTTGATTTACCGGTATATGTCACGTCAGCTTTAGTTATACAAATGCCGTATTTTTAGGACTATAAGGCGCATTTAAAATCTCAATTTTCTCAAAAATCAACAGTGAGCCTTATAATCTGGTGCGCCTTATGAATTAATTCTGGTTGTGCTTACTGACCTCCAACCGACTTTATGTGGTATACGGCGCTCAAAAATATGTGAAAATGTTTTAGTTTCGCTTAATGTGCCTTATAATCTGAAAAATACATTATTAGTGTTCATTTGACATCAGCTAACATTTGATCCCAGCACATTGTTTTGATGTTGCAGGTGAGACATCCAGTCTACAGTCTGAGCAGCTTGTTAAAGGTCAAAGGTTATTTCCTGAGGATGCAGAGCTGGCTGTCGATGCTCTGGACGCTTCCTGCATAACTGGACCTACAAAGGAAGAAGGCACCGCGACCAATGGTCCAATCCAGGACAGCATCAAAGGTCGGCACAGCTTATGCACCGCAGTGTGGGCTACCTTTAAACTGAAAAGATGGTTTATTTCCGTTATTAATTCATTTACTGTCACTCAAATTAGTTTTTAATCCCTTTCATTACTGGAAAAAACATGATGTTCCCTGAGGGAGAATCATAAAATGGCTGCATTTCCTCTGTTGTCACTGTTTATGGTTGAGTCCAGTTAATGTGGGGAATGAGAGGTGAGGCTTTTCCCCTCACCGAGACAAATATTTAGTTTGTCCCTCTGCAGATGTAATGAACTGATGCAGGAAAAACAAACTAAAAGTTTTGTAGGTTTTTCATTACTGCAGACTCTTGTTTCTAACAGAACAAAGACATTTCAAAATTTGCTCATACAGTATTTAAGTTGTAATTTCCATTTGATAAGTCTTTTTCTACATTTCATTAGACAAACTTGAAGGATTTTTGAATCCAGACAAGACGGATGTGTTGCCTAACTTATCTGCATCAGATTTATCAATCCACTGTAATAAACTGCAGCCAGTTGTTGCTGAGGTTGTGCTTGTTTCAACAACAGACTGGTGCTTGGTTTTAATGCAAAGCTGCCTGAAAATCACCAACATTTATGTTTTTATTTTTATTCTGTGAATTGCTCATGATGAAATCTTTAGATGCGTTAGAATTTGCGCCACACAACCGATTAGGGTGATGACTTTGTCCCATCTTTATTTATTATATTGTAAAGTATCCACACAGATGCCTGTTTTTAAACTCCTTGGAGCATTTTTCAGTTTTTTTTTTTAATGCATTTGTCCTGCATCATTCAATTAACTTCAAGTTTAAAATAAATAAATAAAAAATCTCAGGGTTTCTATCAAATATTCTCTGTATTTCTTTTTGAAAACTGGATTAAAGCTAACTAAAACATTATGTTCTGCTTTGATACTGTTTCTGCTGTGATGGAAAAGTGCTTCTCTGCAGAAATCATATTTTATTAACTAATAACTGATTGTTCAAGTTCTAAAGTTTGTTTAAACTTTACATTTTGGTAGATCTTATTGTGATTACAAACGTCTACTAAACATTTACTTCATCTTTGGTTTCACTTATATTTACTGCTAATAGTTAGATAATTAAAGCGGCTATAAATTGTATAATTTAAAATGAATCCTACAGAATCACTCACAGCCACTAACATTGTTTTTCTATGATATATATATATATTTTTTTTACAAAAATATATAGTACCGGTAATAGGTCTTTATTGGGATTTTCAAATGTTTTAAAGTCCTAAAAAACATTAAATTTTTCTTGTTGTTGCATTTTATTAATTTATGTGTTCTCTGCAGGTCACTGTAACACCAAACCGAATAATAGATGGAAAAGAAAGATCCGTACAGGTGAGCACCTCCAAGTTTAAATCCCTGTGCTCCGTTTGGGTCCTCCTCCTCCTCCTCCTCCTCCTCCCTCAGAGCCTGACAGCTAAAGATCTGTTCCTGCTCAGGTTCTTTACTGGAACTATCAGATCCTCCACTGTATTTCATCATCTTAGTGAATATTTCTGCACACAGTTCGGTCTAAGCGATTTATTTGATCTGTTTGATGATTCATTTGAAACTCCTGCAGTGTGTTTGACTTTGAACTGCAGAGGGAGTTTAGTGCTCATCAGATTATATTCTGATTACCTTTTAGGAGTCCACTCTTTTCAAATGTGTAATTTTCCAAGGAAGGGATGTTATTCTCCAGGTGTTAGTGGGCAGACATACTGTTGTGCAACATACTGATCACTAGAGGTCAGTGTAGCTCAGCCTTCAAGACCCTACACCTTTTATTGTGTGAATGTTTATCAAGCATGTGCACTATTGTGATCCATTTTTGTTATGTACGTTTTTTTTGTGCAATTCTCATCCCACAGTTTTTGTGCTATTTCAACAAATCATAAATCAAAAAGTTCAGCTCTTTCTGTACAATCCTGCTATGACTTTTGGTATTTGTGCAACTTTAGCTTTTTGGGATATTTAGCCTTTTCTGCCATTTTTTTAATCATAGAAAATGAATTGAGCTCATTCTACATCCTTCATATCTTTAGATGTGTTTACAACCTTTTACTGCTCCGGTCACATTTTGTTCTGCTTCAGCTTCTTTCAGCTTCCTTCTGCAAATTTAAACTTTTGTCTGCTACTTTCAGCTGTTTTTTTTTTCAGCTGTTTGATTATTTCTGCTAACTACAATATTTCTGTGCTTCTTCTAACTTCTTTCTGGCAATTTCAATTTATTTTGTATATTTCTGCAAGTTTCAGCTTTTTCTGCCATTTCTGCTACTGTTTTTTTTTTTTTTTTTTTTTTTTTTTTTTGCTAATTTTAGCCTTTTCAGCTAATTCTACATTCTTGCACTCATTTCAGCATTATATTTTCAACCTAATTAAGTAAAACTGTGCTCTTTCCACTTCCTTCTGGCAATTTAAGCTTCGTTCTGCCTTTTTAGCTACTTTTCAGTTATTTTATTGTTGTTGTTGTTGTTGTTGTTGTTGTTGTTGTTGTTGTTGTTGTTGTTGTTGTTGTTGTTGATTTCAGCTTTTATATATATATATATATAATTTCCACCCTTTTGTGCTCATTTCTGCTTCTTTCAGCCTAATTGGATAAACGTGTTCGTTCTGCTTTCTTCCTCTAATTTAAGCTTATTCTACCTTTTCAGCTACGTTTTAGCTTTTTTTAATAGCCAATTTCAGCTGTTTTCAGATAACTTCAAGTTTTTTTTGGTAAATTTAGCTACTTTCAGCCTAATTAACTTATTTCTGCTCATTTCTGCTTTTTCTCCTATTTCAGCTACTATTTAGCTGTTTTTTTTTTTTTTGTTTTGTTTTGTTACCAAGTTCAGCCTTTTTAGCTAACTCCACATTTGTTAGCTCATTTCAGCTCATTCCAACTCCTTCTGGTCGTTTCAGCTTCTTTCTGCCTTTCAGATACTTTTCAACTATACAGTGTATTTAGCTAATTTCAGCCTTTTTAGCTAAATGCGTAGTTTTTTCCCCCTAATTTCTGCGTATTTAAACCAAATTCAGCAAATATGTGTTCTTTCTGCTTTCTTCTGCTAACTCTTCAGCTAATGTCAGCTGTTTTTCAGCAAATTATTCAGCAACAAGTATTCACACTGCATTTTGACAGGAAATGCAATTTCTCTAGTTTAGTTTCTTTTTAATTACTTAGCTCCAGTTCTTGACCTTTCCTGTTGCTTTTGCCTCCTTTTGCTTGATTGTGGTTGTTTGTTTTGCCTCTGTGTCGTCATATGTGTTGTTTTACAACATATTATTTGTGTCAAACACACACTGGCCTTGGTGTGCCGTACCTCAGGGATAAAGGGTTAATTATTTACAGATTCTGGATCTTTGAGTTATTAACTCTTGCAGAATGAACAAAGAAGCATGTCTGAAGTAATCTAATGTTTCTTAACATAAATCCACGACACTTTTCTTCCTGTTTGTGTCTTGAACATTTGAGTGCAACAACTTCAAGTTTGTTTTTAATAAATGTTACCAAATGTTCTTATGTGTTTTCTGTTGGTATATTTTATTGAGATGTTTGTAAAAAAAAAAAAAAAAAAGAAAAGAAAAACAAAAAGAAAAACATCAATAAAAGAAATAATCATATTTTGTTGCACTGTTTAGTAAGTAAAGTTTTATATACCGGTATTATTAGTAGTAGTAGTAGTAGTGTTTTTATAGCACCTGTCATGGCTAAAATTACACAAAACCATTAAATTTGGAGGCTGAAGTTTTCTTTATGCTGCTACCTATTAAACTTTTTTCAGCCCCTGATAATTTTTCTTTATTTTTGCATCTTATTTGAGTTATTCCAGCCACTGAAGGCAACAGTTTTGATTATTTTTATTCAGTAAATGGGTTTTAATGAAACTCTCGTCTACACACCTACAAGTAAATAACTTCTGGATTCCACTCAGACGAACAAAGTTTCACGTGGTTGTAGCTGAGAGTCATTCAAAACGCACGCTGAGCGTAACATCTCGTCATATCACATGAGATCATTCGTTTTTTCCAAGCTTTGCCCCAAAAGTCTACAACTCTGTTATTTCTCAACAAAACATGGTCTTAGTCTAAAATGTTGGCATCGAAGAGAGCGAGCAAATTTAATTCCTTCAAGAAATGTGAGAAATATTTGTTTCTGCATTTTGATTTTAAATTGATCTGGTTATTTTGACTATTACGGTGTTTGTCTTGTTTTGGTTGTGTTTCACATTCAGCTTCTTTTTGTGGGTTTCAGCGTTCCCGTTAATCTTAATCAAGCACTTTCACACGCCACCGGACAAACAGAGACCGGAGACTGTCCCCGAAGTCGACTGTGAAGAAACTGTTTCTGCTGGAAAACAAACTGTACGCCACATTTCATGGGTTTGTGTGTCAGCAGTGTTACTTTAATTGTTATCATAGTGAACCTATTGGCAGAAGTTGGCCTTTTAGAGTGCCCTTATAACAAAATAACGTGTCATTGTATTTTTAATGCATATAAAAATAGGAGTTTGTTTGATCAGAGTGCATTCTTGTTTTCTTAGGAGTCCATAGATATTTCTAAAACATCACCAGACCTCAAGAATCCTTCGAAGCGGAGTGAGAATAAAGCTGAGCCCTCTGCTGCAGTGAAGTCGGCCTCCAACTCATCATTTCCCAAGAAACGGTTACTATTGACCCAGTCAACAAAAGAGAAGCTTCTGAACTGGGACGAGGGGCTAAAACCTGAAGACAATCCCTCCAGCAGCACCACCTCGGACGTGCAGCATCAGAAGCAGCAGGTGTGGCAGCGAAGTGGAGATTAAACGTGGATATCTTTGTTTTGCACAGCGTGCTCGTCCTGCTGCATCGCTCCAAACAGAGAGATCCGAGAGATAAATTCATTCCACGTTACGTTGAGCACATTTTTTCTTTCTTCTCTGATGTTTTATCAGGTGCAAACAGAGGCAGATAAGCTCCAGACACGCTCCATCCAAAACCAGATGGCATCCCAGAGCCAAGCCTCTGCATCTTCGTCCTCTGCCCTCCAGGTTCTATCCAGCGCCTTCAGGAGAACGTTTAGTGGGAGCACTAACTCCAGCAGCCCCAAGACTTCAGTCGTAATGTTTGTATTTAAAGCTTCAAGTCTGGCACCACGGTTCTTCTGGCAAAGAAAAAGTGATCTTCTTATCAGTCCTTGTTTTCCAGGAGACCCAAACGTGATGGCCCTCGCAAACAAAGGCCCGTGTCTGAAGGAGAGTTCAGCTCTAACTCGACATTCAGCCACGCGGCTCCAGAATCCTCCACAGAGGGGAGGAGGACCAGCATGCACGGCGTCCGGTGGGCGTCGGTCAGTTCAGACCCATGGGGGGCGGGGCAGGATCTACCTTCCTTACTGCAGCAGGTGTCTCTAAAGGGCCGGAGAGAATCCGAAGGGGTGTTCTCGGACAACATCTGTTCGCTGTCCTCCAAAAGGCTCGACTTGTTTTCATCCATTCGGATCAGGAAGAGGGAGGTGTCGCACGGCGACAGGAACGACCAGGAGGTTCAGAAAGAAATCAAGACGTTCCTCTCCAACCTGAGGAACAAAGGTGAGTGGGCTGTAATACCCACTTTCATCGTTCCGTCTCAGATCCAGCAACACTGGCCCAAACTATGATACTTCCACCTCCATGTTTCACAGATAGAATGAGGTTCTTTTGCTAGGATGCATTTTATTTCTCCAAACACAAGAGTTTTCATATAAAGTAGTGAGTTCTGGTACTGGTTCATCAGACCTGTTTGTTTTTAGTTTATTTGTTTTTTCAGACTGCAGAGGTTTTTACTTTACACTCTGACACATCACTGTCCATTACTTATCCTGGGATGTGGGCTTTAACTCCAGACCTTAAGTTGTTTTTTTGTTTAACTGTAGGTACTTTACCAGTAATTCATTGGTATGTAAGAACTTAACTGACCCTTAACAGGTACTTAACTGTCGCAAACCAGGTAGTTACCTGCTATGTATCTGATGTGTACCAGGTACTTAACTGATATGTACTATGTAGTTAACTGCCATGTACCTGATGTGTACTGGGTACTTGAGCTCGAATTGAGTACTTAACTGCTTTGTACCGAATGCATGCCAGGTACTTACTTAACTGGCAATTTACTGGTTTGGACCAGGTATTGACCTGGGTTTTACCAGGTAAATAACTGTCCCATACTAGGTAGTTACCTGCTATGTAGTTACCCGATGTGTACTGGGTACTTAAGAAGTTAGAAATGGTATGTACAAGGTACGTAACTGGGTCATACCAGGAAGTGATCTGGCACAAGCTAGGTACATTCCTGGTACTGTATTTACCAGGCTGTATTGTGCATTACATTTATTCATTTTATTTAAAAAAAATTAAAACCAACATTCTTTGAAATGTAAACTAATTTTTGATTCACAAATTATACTTAAATATTAACAATCTCTTCTTTTAATTGTCACATCTTCAGCCTCTAGTAAACCGAATCTGGAGGAGCTGACATCGAGTGACGATGAAGATGAAAGCCTGACGTCCAGTCCAAAGGTTTGTGCAGATCATGGCTGCACACTGACACACGTTAGAGTCCCGTTTACAGCGTTTCATCATCTCGTCCCTCCTGTTTCAGCTTCGTTCAGAGAAACTGAAGGAAAAGATGGCGGCCCAGCAGGCAAAACGAGAACAACTGAAGAGGCTTCACAAAGCTCAGGTGCTGCTTTTTTAATATACTGAATATTCATTCATTCATTCAACCTTTATTTATACAGGTAAGTCTCAGTGAGCCCTGAGGACGCATTTACAAACGAGACGTTTAATTCTGTTTACTCGTTTTAAAATAGAAATCTTTAAACTCTGAATTCTTGTTCACCGTTTACCCAATGATAAGCATCCTAAGACGCCTTTTTTCCATTGTGCAGGCAATCCAGAGACAACTGGAGGAAGTTGAGGAGAAACAGAGGGATCTAGAGGAGAGAGGAGTGACGATAGAAAAGATCATCAGAGGAGAAGGTACATGAACAATTTCTAACCAAGGCCTTTTTAAAGTTCTCTTGACAGCTGCTTTAAAGTGAGAAGTCTGAGCTAAAACACCCTCACAGCTCAGAGGAATTCCTCTCAAAGCCTTGCTCGTCTTCCTCTCCTGCTTTTTAATCGCTCCGTCCTCCTCAGAGCGTTTAGAGAAAAGCGTCGCTTCATGACGCCGCTCTGGTTAAAAGCCTCTGCTACAGTTAATGGCTGTACTTGCACTGAGACTTTATTGTGGCTCCATCTTTTCACAGAACAGGGCTTTGTTTCAGTGCCAGTGAACAGTCGCGCACTTAATGTGCAGCGCTTGTGTGGTCAAAATCGGTTGCGCTTTATTTCTTGCAGTGGTTTCACGCGCTCATTTTTAATGCCTTAAACATATTTCTTCTGTTTCTTTCTGCTTCCTCGCTCGTCCTCACCCAGACCCTCCTGAGACAGAGGACCGCGATGAGGCCCATCTCTATCAGGCCTGGTTTCAGCTTGTTCTGCAGAAAAACAGATTGGCCCGCTACGAGTCTGAACTCATGATCTTGTGAGTGACGACATCCAACACAGATTAAAGACGTGCAACATGCTAATGCTTTGTAAAATACATGTAGAGCTGATTTTTCTTGTATCTTAGTGCCGAAGAGCTCGCGTTAGAGGACACCCAGAGCCGGCTGCAGCAGGATCTAAGACGGCGAATGGCAGTTGAAGGTAAAGTTTTTATTTTTATTATTGTCGGACACAATGAGCACTCAGTTCTGTCCTGCGTCCACATTTATTTTTTTGTTCAGATACAAAGAAGAGTCCCTCTGACCTGCAAAAGGAGGGGGAGATCCTGGCAGAGATGATGAGGACGGTGGAGAAGCGGGACATGCTGGTCTCCATCCTGGAGGAGCAGAGGCTGAAGGAGAAGGCTGAAGACAGGGACCTGGAAAGCCTGATCTTGTCCAAGGGCTACGAGTTTCACTGGGCTCACGAGGGTGACAACTGGGGGCCGGAGAAGCTGGAGTGTGGCTTGGATGTTTAGCGATTAAGCGATGGAAATAACAAGGAGATCAAGGAATTTACACCTGACTCCTTTTCAGAATGTGACGTTGATGCAAAAAGTCTTAGAGCTGAAGCTTCATGTGGTTCTGCTGCTGGTCAGTTTGATGAAAACCAAAGGAGAAAAGAAAAGGAGCCGGCCTCGGTTGTTTAACCTTCATGTCCGCGTGCATGCTCACTTCTAAAAGTGTTGCTGTTTGATACATTTATGGATGCCAGCCTTAAGACTGGACTCGTTCTGACAATGTGTTTTTTATTTTTATTTTTACTATTACTTCACAGGAGAACACTTAACATCATTCAACACTTCAGCTGGGGGGTTTAGTGTTTTGCACACTGTAAATAATTTCAAATCTTTGTAATAGCACTATAAAATGTGTTGCATAATTCACTGTTGGTCACTCTGTGTGTCTGTGATGTTTCACTTTCTACTAGAACACTGGAAAAATAAAAAAACAACGAAAATGAGCGTTTTTTGTGCAAATGCTGTTGCTTTATGACTGCTGAAATTTGTTGAAGAAGTTGAAACAGATCTGTCAAAGCTGAAAGCAGCCGAACAGAAGATAAAATTAGAAAGAGTCAAATAAAGTAAGTTACAGCTAAGAAGAAAACTAACGCCATAAAGGCATAAAGCATTAGCTAAAACAGTAGCTAAAGCTTAAAACTAGCAGAAGCACAGCTGAGGTAAATTTAGCCAAACAGTGGCTTAAAACTTGAGTGCAAAAGTACAGCTGTTTAAAGGTGAGATTAGTTCAGCAGCGAAAAAGAAAAACTTCCGGTAATTGTAAAAATAGCTACAAGCAAAAACTAGCACACTCCTATATAAAAACTAAATCTAGCAATACAGTAGCTAAAACTTTAAATAAGCACAACAGTATGATAGCTTAAAGATAAAATGGCACAACAGTAGCAATTATCAAAACTGTATGTAAAAGCTGACATCAGAAATACCATAGCTAACATCTAAACTTTGAAAAACAAAGTTAAATGGTAGCTACATTTTAAAAATAATCTAAACAGGCTTAAAAAAATCTTTCATTTCACATACATTTTTAAGCCAATTACCATAATAAAAGTTATTAAGGAAGCCAGCAGATTGCATTGAATCTTCACTTCGTCAGTCTCCGATCTTGAGCAAGCACAAAGGCAACGGTGGAAAGGAAAAACCCATTTTAACGGAAAGAAACTTCCAGCAGAACCGAGCTCAGGACAAGCGACCAACTGCTTCAACTGACTGGAGTTTAGTGTATTTTCTATTGGAGAAAAGAAAACACATAAAGGATAGAAATAATAATAAATACTAACAGGTAGAGCAAGTAAAGACAGCAGCAGGGTGAGGAAATGTGGTCAATTTGTCATCCAGCAGTCTATAACAACATAACTAAGGCAAAGCTAAGGAAACCCTAACTATAGGATTTATCAAAAAGGAACATCTTGAGCCCAGTATTGAAAGGTGTCAGCCTCACAAACAGAAACTGGATGTTGGTTCCACAAGAGAGGAGCCTGGTAACTGAAAGATCTGCCTCCCATTCTACTTGTGGAAACTGGAACCACAAGTAAAGACAAGACTTATTTGGGTATATGGAACAAGTTGGATGACGTTTTATTAATCCTAAGCATTTATGAAGTTACACAGTGGACCATCATATGGATGTACTGTACAGATAGACGCAACCTAGTGGACAATGTGTTTGATTTTGTGGGATGCCAAGGTGGAGCACAGAGGTTTTAACAAAGGAATCACCAATGACAATGACACCATACTGAAATTAGTAGTAATATTTATTAAAACATGAGGTATCCTGCTGTATGCTCAATAATCCAGGTAGAAAAATCTAAAAAAGTTAAGTTAGGTCCTCTGGACATTCAAAAAAACAGCAAAAAATATACAATAAAATATTAAATTTTAAAATATATTTTTTGAACCTCTTGAAGACCTGACAACTTTTTTTTAGATATTTTGTTGTAGCTTGATATTTCTATGTTAAAGACTTATAATATTACACAAAAATATGCCCGTTTTAGGACTGGTAAAAAGGAGGTTCCCCAGAACAGAACCCTGTGGAACATGTTACTCAGGGTTCTGTTCTCAGTGTATCTGAACATGATTTGGTTTGCAAACTAGTATTTTTGCAACTTTCCGTTAGCCCCTTGCTATATTTAGTTCAATTCGGTTAAGATCTCCATTTCAGCTTCTTCAACAAAGACTTTGAAGCCTTCACAGATTTCATTAGTTTCTCCTGTTCTGTGTGGAGACAGCCTCTCCTCCCGCCTGCTCCCAGGGGGCGGGGCTTCATTGGCCAACTCGGGTGAAAATGTCTGGAATTCCGTTTCCGCTTTAGGGAGTGGACGGAGATTTTATTTCCCCCTGTCCTTTTTTTTTTATCCTGACCAACTTTAATCTCCACGTTAGCTCGGACAGATTTGTGTCCAGGCTCAACTCCTCGCCAGGACCATGGCTTCTTCGCCTCAGAAGTCTCCATCTTCCCCGAAGTCCCCGACGCCCAAATCCCCGTCTTCCAGAAAGAAAGATGACTCTTTTCTGGGAAAACTTGGCGGAACTTTGGCGAGAAGGAAAAAAGCTAAAGAAGGTAAAACAGCTGGCAAACATAAATAAACTAGAAGCTATTCAGTTTACAGTATTATTTTTTTGGCCGGTTTTTGAAAGCTAATCGCAACTTTTATACAAACTCTTCATTTTTTTAACGGTTTTTAAACGCGTCGTAAACCAAGTTAAAAGTTTAGAGAGCTTCCGTAAACATTTAGCTCTTGTCAGTTCAGAGTTCAGCTGAGAAAAAGCAGCTGAAAATGTAACTTGTGTTGTGTTGAGTTTTTACAGTTTCTGTATCCATGTAAGGTATTAAAGCCTCTTGTTGCTGTAAGAAGTGAGGAATGAGTAAACAGGCCTGAGACCAACACCCAGCTGAAATAAATAAAGCTTATTGCTGAAAACTGCTTCAAAAGCTTAAAGCTAACTTGAAACACAACAATAGCTGAAAATAGAAAGCTGCAAAAAAAACAGAAAAAAAAAATGCAGAAAACGTTTAAATAAAAAAAAAGCCTCAAATACAAAGAAAAGCAGTAATTGGCAAAAAAACAAAGCTAAAAATAAATAGACTGAAATTAGCAGAAAGAGGCTTAAAAAAAAGCTTAAAATGTTGAAATCATTCGAAACAATCACAAAAGGTGTAAATTAGCTACAAAAATGACAGATAAAAAGCTAAAATGATCAGAAATGTACAGATAGAGTAGCTGAAAAAAAACAAAGAAGCTGAAAGGAGCAGAGAAATAACAGAAATTAGCAGAAAAAGGTAGAATGAGCAGTAAAAGGTTTTAAACATCACAAAGGGTTTGAAAGACGTGACGAGACGCTCCGTTAATTTTCTACGAGGAAAAACATGGCTGAAAAATATAAATATTTCAAAAAGTAGAAATTGTACAACTACAATTCATAGCAGGAATGTCTGAATGAGTTGAAACTTTTGATATATGAATTATGAAATAGCACAAACATTTCTGTACATTTTGACATAATTGATATTTGCGTAAAAATAATCCAAAAAGACACCACCTAGAAATTCTGCTAACTATAGGCTTAGTGTAGCGTAATGCTTTCTAGATTAATGTGCACATAGACCTGGATATCATTAACAAAGCAATGAAACTGAATGTTATATTTCCTAAAAGTTGACCACAATGACAACACATACTATGCACAGACTGAAAAGCAGTGGACCCAAAATAGATCCTTGTGGTACCCCATATTCACTTCTCTCCCAGATTGTGTCTTTTTGAAGGTCTAATCATTTTTACAAAAGCTAGATTATCTATAAACTGTCCTTTATTGTCATTTAGGCACACGTCAGTGTATCTGAGCAAAAGTCAAGTCTTGTCTCATTATTTTAGCAAAAAACGTTTACCTTCCACAACATGACCTCATTATTCTACAACTCAATCTTGCATAGTTTGTCAAGCCACAATTTTTGTGTGTTTGTTTAAAAACAGGAACTGTGCATATAACAAAAACAAACTTGGGTCTACTGTAGATTAGAAATGGACAATATCTGCCAATATTTCCACATTTAAAGTTTCAGAGTCAAATTTAAGGTAGAATCAGTTCAGCTGGTGAAGAAAACGCTCAAAAAAGAAGCTGGTTTAAAAAAAAAAGTAAACAATTAATCTGAATGGACAAGTTAAGAATCATATCTCGTCATTAAAACATTCTTTAGGTCTAAATAAGTATGGTAATTTAGACTTTAAAAATAATTTTGTCACTAAATAATGATTAAAAACTAAAGCCTGACTTGAGGGGGCGGGGTTATTTTTGAGCTTTGTCCACCCCCAAGAATCTAAATGGCTACTTTGAAACCTGCTTTAACACTTGAAGGTCCTAATGTGCCTTCATATTTTCTATCCTCCAGTATTCACCATAAAGTTATCAAGTGTGCTACAAAAATATAAATTACACAAAGAAACACTCTTCCCTGTTCGTTGTTTAAACAGTCAGTCATGTATGAAGGCCTAATCAGCACTGATCGCGGCAGGGTTTTTTTTTTTTTTTTTGTGTAGAAGTAAAGATTTTAGACAAATAATGCATTTCATTGAGGAAGACAAAGATAATGTTACTAACACTTGATATACTGTATATATTTTACTGCTATGTTAGATTTATTATTCTGGATAAAGTTTTAGAAGGCAGTAGCCTATGCTAGGTTATCTAAACATTAGCTTGCTAACTTGAGAGACACGTAACAAGAGACAAGCGGGTTGGAGGATTAAATATATTACAAATAACAGTTATTGTTGATTTATTTTACAGATCATTTACAATAAACTTAACTGAACTCTGTTCACCAAAATACGATACACAGACAGTCGCTCTCTGCTTCGGCCGTGCTGCGAGTCACGTGGCATGGCCAAGACTTGAAAGTAGTCCACGTGCGTCCTCTGCTGGATACGTTGCACAATTATGTCTTTTTCAAGTAGTGAAAGTTAGAAGTGTTTATATCAGCGCATAATGGAACAATTATCACTGATACTGATATGTCCACAAATTCTTATATTGATCTAAAATATCGGCCCTACCGGTATATTGGTCAGGGTCTAATAAAAAAACATAAAAATGTTAAACCAGTAAACAAGCTTTATGCAGAACTTTGTTTTTGTTTTTAACTTGGAAATGTACATTTTTGATGTTTGTGAAGTTGGGTCGGTAGGCAGGGTGCTCTGTTCTGTTGTCAGGGTGCGGCGCCCTTCTTGGGTAATAGTCGAGGAAGCACCGACTTGCTTGATTCCCAGCATCATCCCTGTTCAAGACGTGACTTTCAGAGATAAAATTGTTGCTCTGAAGTGCTTTGTTGTCCAAAATGATAATGTTTTTTTGCTCGTGTCTGTAAAACTGTTCATCTATAGCATTAGTGAAATATCTCTCAGGAGTGACTGAGCAGATTTTAATCACTGATTGAACTTGGGGTTCACTGGTTGCAGTTTTCTGGCCAATCACCGAATTCTAAAAAGTCTGACTTGCCGATTCCAATTTTGGCCGATACCGATTTTGTTTTATAAGTGACACTGTCAGGTGTTATAAGGTCACAATGCACCTTCGATTTTCCAGTATTTTATTGACAAACATACCATGATTGGACAATATCTTAGAAACAATACAAACTTGTTTTAACTGGTCATGAGGTAGTGCTCTGAAATATAAATGAAGTTTAGACAATTGTTAAAACTACCGGTACACAAAATCAGTTTCTTGTGTAAGTATCGTCCGATTTCCCAAAATTAAGGAAATCGGGGCCGATCGGTGCACCTGCTAATCAACTGTAGCCATTAGCCAACACAAAATTGGCTTCTCCTCAGTGAATTTGACAGATTTTGAGCTGAATTTGGGCGTGGCAGTAGCTGACACTTGTTCATAACTCATACTCTGAGTGCTAACATGTCATGTGAGATCATGCAGGAGATTGAAAATAACACTACGCACCAAGTTTGAGCAAAATGGCTATAATTCTGTTGTGGTTTAACTTAAGATGATCTTAGTTTAAAACTCTGATGTAAAAGTAATGTTAGGTCTGTTGTGCTCACAGATAAACAAGTTTCACCTTTGTTTGTAATAGTTCATTAACCTTTCGGTGGAGGACTTTAACAACTAGGGATGTTATATAAATAAGAGCATCTAAATAAGAGCCTTTTTAAATGTTCAGTTATTTCCACGCAGGCCTGCTTTGGCAACACAGCGGCTCTCCGATGACATTTACTGCTGAAGGCCAGGCTTTATCTTTGAATGAAAAAGGTCGCCTTCAGTTGGATGTTTGCTTTGCGTCAGTCACGATGCTGTTGCACAGCTGAGCCCCAAAATTTATGACTCCTTCCTCCATCATGCAGTCGCATCATATTCCAGCTGTAGAACGTCTGCAGAGTCCGGTGATTTGATGGAACATGAGGGCTGGCCGCTCTTGTGCTGATGATTGAATACATTTAAGTCTGTGTGACGTTTATGGCTGCGTGTGCCGAGGAGGAACTGGGGGGTTGGAGCTGCAGTAATGACCGGAAGAAAGGGGGAAAAGGTAAAGGATGAGGGATGGGAGGGAAGCTATAAGAGGAGGTACAAAAAAAAAAAAAAGATGGTCAGGAAGCTTTTAGAGCATCTGTGTGCTCTCTGAACGTAAACAGATTATACATAATTTTATATCCTCTTTGAATATTGAGCTAATCTAAGATGTTAAATTAGGGTCGACGTGAACGCTCAGCCTGTGGCTGATGAGCTGCTTCTGTTAGCCAGGAGAGGATGCTTCAAACGGGGGGACGCACACACAGAGACATGGGCTGTGGAGCGCTCTGCCCTCCAGGTAGGACGATATCCCTCAGCCTGTTATCTTTCCATCGGCGGCGTCGTACATGTGGCTTTGCATTTTTCCTTTATTTCACCAAATGAGTACATCTCATTTACCATTAACTGAAGGGGGGAGGAGTGACGCAATGGGAGGATACTCAGGTTGCCTTTTATTCTTTTTCAGTCCGCTTCTAAATTTAAATCTGTGTTTTGAAGATGAGAAATGCATTTTGCAGCTAAAAGATCCTTGTAGACCAGTCCAACAGCCAGTATGTGCCAACTGGTCTGGTGTATGGGTCAGTTTTTACCCACTCTAAAGGATTTTTTTAAATGACCGTACAGCTTCTTGCACTGTTTTTAATTACCCAGAACATATAACCTTATTGAGAAGATTGATAGAAGATCACATTTATGATTATTATTAATTTTCTGTCATTTTAACAGAAGGTGTTTCTTGTCAAGGTGAGATGCCCTTAAGCTGTCAGGCCCTTAGAAACCCACTCCTTCTGAGATATTTTTATTTTTTGTAAAATAAATTTAACAAACTTTAGAGCCCTGAGTTGAAATATATTTATATCTTCTGGTCATATACCACTTAATCAAACTTATCTCCTTTTTAACCATCAATTTAAAAAAAAAAAAAGTGAAATATTTCAGCTTTTTCATCTATAATGTATCTGTTAAAATATTAATTACGTATATATAATCGTATTAAACGGATCATAGTTTTAGTCAAGGTTTGGGGGTTTGGTGTGTTCACATTTTAAATGTTACAAGATGGAGAAGGTAAAATATTGTTTGTTTTGTTATACATTACTTATTTCATACAGGGTTTGTTGGTTGTGTTTTATGGGTCATTTTTTCCAGTGTTTTTTTTTTTTAATTATTATTATTTTTAATTGTGTTTGTATTGTAATAAAGCTTAAACAGGCCAGTTTATGTAGATTATACTTCACTTTTTAATATTTTTATTAGGGATGCACAATACTGGATTTTTGGCCAATATCCGATATGCTGATATGTTAAAACTTATTTGGGCGATAACCAATACCACTACAGATTTTTTTTTTCCATAGACCTACTTACAGAGACTACATATTTTTCTCTGCTGTGGAATTAAAATACTACATTATTCTACACGGTCTTTGTCAGTTTGACCTGCTACCAAATAGTTAGCAGATGCCAAAAAGGGTCTGAAAATGATGCAACACTTCAAATTTATTCATCACATTTACTCTCTCCAACACATTGACAGCACTCAAACAGTGCAAATGTGTACATTTTCACAAATCTAAACTCAATGACGCATGTGACGTCATCACGTTGTGCTGGCGCTGCAGGCACCTTGTCACTGGGTTGTCATTAAAAAAAAAAACACCTTTTATATCGGTGAGTTATTTTGATGGAATGGCCGATGTCCGATATTAAACTTTTATTGCTAATATCGCCCAATACCAATACCATGCTGATGATATCGTGCAGCCCTACTTTTATATTACAGTATATTGTCTGTCAGAGGTATGTCCTGTCTCTCAGGTGTGTACACAAACAATGTTTTTCTTATAATTCACAAATAAAATAAACCTTTTGACTTGAACTAACAGGAGTTTTGTTGAACAACTGTAGCGTAGCTGGATGTTGTATCAGTTTGAGCAGTGTTGTGGAGATGTGGCTGTTAATTGACATTATGAATCAGGGGGCATATATCACTCTGCAAGAATATTCTCACACACTTCTGTGACACGTTATTTATTTGTGTGTGTGTTTGTGCGCATGTGTGTGCGCTTCTGCACACGCAACTATTTGTGGATGGTGTTGATTAAGAGGATGTTCCAGTGTGGGCAGAGAAATGCTCAGGATGTTCACTTTATGCTCCAGCACAGACACTCACACACACACACACACACACAGATCAGATCAGCTAATCTCCTCAGGTTTCTGACACTCTGAGGTGAAGACCACGCTGTGTTTCTGTGAAGCCTGCAGAGAAGCAGGAAGCAGCGCAGCTCCGTTGGCCTGACGTCACAGAGATAACCTGCGGCTGCTTGGAGCATCAACGAAACAAAGGCTGAATGCTCTAATTCGGGGGTCTGCAACCTGTACCGTCAAAAGAGCCATTTTTGCACCTTCGTTCACTAAATTAAACGTGTCTGGGACCGTAAAACCTGCTACAACTGTGATTATCAACTGGTGGCCCATGGGCCACTTCAGGTTTGTTGGAGGGGGCTTTTCTGCCAGTAGGGATGACATTAAAAATTAAAAATATCTATTGATTTTTAACCTTTATTTATTTATTTACAATTTATGACAAAAGAAAACACCAGATTCTTGTAAAGAAAGAAAAATACTTTTTTAACTTTTTTTTTTTTTTTTACGTTTGAGCGATGCAGACCTATGTTATTTGTTTATTGTGGAAAAATCAGGTACAGGTAGTCCTCGACCTACAAACGGGTTCCGGACCTAAGGACCATTCGTAGGTCGATTCTGTCGTAGGTCGGAACCGAACGCACATGGCGCCGCAAGTCCGCATATACGGCCGTAAATCGAAACCGAAACTAAACGGCG
>JARVLU010000002.1:10443156-10462034 GCA_031762415.1 Simpsonichthys santanae | reverse complement strand
CTGGTTGATCCACTGTGAGAGGGTGCTATTTATAAGACTGAGCTGAATACAGCATCTCAGACTGAGGAAGTCTTTCGAACGAAAGACGAAACGTTTCTACAATTTTTTTTTGCTTTGTTTTGTTGTCCAGAGGACCAGACTTAGCTTTTTTAGACTTCCACAAATCTTTGTCTTTAAACACAGTTCACCATCCAAAAATGCTGCTTAACGCTCTATCATGCAAAGAAGAAGCCATTTTGGAACACACTCCAGAAACGCCACCATTTTTTCTGGACCAAAGCTCCTTTAAAACCGAATGAGGCAAAGAGGAAAACTGTTCTGTCAGTTGTCAGATGGATCCACAAACACAATGTCCTCCATACTGAAGATGAGAGGACCCACTCAGCCTATTTTCAGAACACAGTCCAAAAGCCTGCCTCTCTGATGGTATGGGGGTGCATTAGTGACTCTGACATAGGTAGCTTACACGTCTGAGAAGACACCATTGCTGCAGAAAAGTACATACTGGTTTCAGTAAAACATCCACTAAAGACACTCAGGACTGTTGAAGAGCTAGAACCCTCCATCAGACGTGGACGGGACAACGTTCCCTCCAAAAACTCCAGCTGGTCTCCTCAGTTTCTCGATGTTTGGATACTGTTGTTAAAGAAGAGGGGGTGCATAGTGATTTTTATTTTAGATCTATTGTTGCTGTAGTCATCACAATTACCTTTTTTAAAACAACCATGTTTTTCACAACAGGTGTTTAAAAGTCCATAAGATTTTTGCTTCTGTATGGAAGGATCCTCTCTGAGGAGGGTGCTGGATTCCTGATAGCTCTGGCCTTAATAAAACATGAGGAGACCAGGTGAGGTCAGCTCTGGGGTCAGACTGTTGACCTCAGGGTCACCGAGCTGAATGTTTAACTTGCAGGCCCTGTTTGCTTTGCTCCGGCTCTGAAATTGAAGCACACGCCTCTGAGAAAAGAGAGTCTCAGAAACCGTTCAGCTCCACACATGAATCAGCTGATTGTGTTGCTCTGGAAGAATTTTTTTATTTTTTTACGTGCACAAACACAGCCATGCAGCCATGTGGAATGCATTTGTGCCGGCCGGCCCGGCTGCGGTGTCGGGTTGCAGGAGTTGTTCCGGGCTGTGGCTCTGGCATATCTGTGTTTGTTTTATGGCACAGCCCCTCCCTGAGGAGATGACAGTCCTACAGGGCCAGAGGGGATGAAACCTGAGATAGGCAGGGCTTCGTAGTAAACAACATCTCCTTTATGAGGCAGAGGCGGCTGTCTGCTGCATTCAAAGACCTGAGGAAAGAGAGACGTTTTATTTATGCTCATAGGGCTGAAAAGACGTCTCCAGCAGACCATGGGGTGTTTTCCTGCATGGAGACTGAAGTAGCTGAGATGGTTCTGAATTCTGATGATCTGCAAAGATTTCATCACACATACTCCTCACTCACTCTGAGATGAAGTAAACCAAGCCATATCATCGGTGATAGTAGCTGATTGGATTCACTGGGTTTCATGGACAAGTATAACTGAGTATCATCAGCATAACAAAGAAAACTTATCCCATGCTGTCTAATAACTTTACCTAATGGAAGCATATACAGTACAGTATAAGGTAAAGAGTATTGGTCTAAGCACTGAACCTTGAGGAACTCCATGACTAACTTTGGTGTATGAAGACGATTCGTTATATTTACATTTACAAATTAGAATCTTTACAAATAAATAGTTGCAGTTTATAGCTGCTGATTTTGGATTTGAAATTATTATGGATTAATTCAGGTTTACCTGCCAACAAACTTACGATAGACACATGACATTAACCAAAAACCTAATGGGTTGAAAACAAATCGACTTAAACGGGCTTTTCTGTTGCAAATAGTTTTGAAAAATTAATGAAACACAGATGAGACCTAAAACTACTAAACTAAACTGAAAGTTTTTTCTTTGTTTCCTGCCATGTTTCTCAGCAGCCACCCTGTCGTCACTTTGCAGAAGTTAATTTTTTTTAATTATTTTTAAGTTTGTCAGATTATAAAATTAATTCTCTGCTGGTCCGATTCTGCCATATTTATCTACGTGCAGGCTAGTCATGTGACTCAAGCTTCCACGTGGAGGATACAGTTTAGGATAACCTTTTTTTATGTTTCATCGTTTGCATTGAATACCTTTCATTTGCACTATAAATCTTTGACAAATAATAACAAGTGTATAAATAAATACAAAATACGTGAACTTTTCCTTTAACGTCTTCCTTACTTTTATTTTCTGCCGCAAGTTTATGTCATAAAACCTGCTGGGTTATGTTGATAACTCAGTTCTTGGTTAGTTGTGTTGCTCAAATATGAGTCAAACTTTTTGACCCAGTGGTTGGATCAGACATGATGAGTCATGCCATTCATCACAGTCCGCTATTTTAAACTTAATGTTGACAGAATATGGACTTGCCTGGACCTCTGCTTCAGAGTGTAATGATTGAAGGAAATATGGTAACAACAACTTGTGCAGGTTAGTTTTATTATTAACTTTAGTTTGGGTCTGTGCAGAATCCTTAAATCACAGTGTTTGCTGATGCTAATAGAAGTTAGCACCAGCTAGCTTGCACCAGCACATTTAATTATCTATTAGGTCATTTTCTAAAGTAGCAGTGATGTCATGTGATGAGGTCAGAGGTCAAATGGGATAAATAAGGTAGATTGTGACCTAAAAATCAATATATTTTTGGAAATTCACAGGAATTTTATTTATTTATTTATTTATTTATTTATTTATTTTCAGATAAATACAAAGCCGTGAATCAGTTTGACTGAATGCTAAATGATAAATGATTGCTTCTGGAAAGTTACATTTTTTTTTAATTGAAAAATGTTTTAATGTGAAGGAAACAGATGCTGTTTAAGTTTGACAGTTTACATTGATCAGCTGATCAAATAACTTTACAACAGATCTACTGGAAAATAAATAAGCATAAATGTTGAAATGATTGTTTTTTTTTTGCTTGTATAATATAGCACATATTTGGCACATATGTTTCTTTAGGTATAGCTACAATTCTTGATATGTGTAGTCATGGCAACCATTCAATAACTAAACTAAGTGATAAATATAGACAAACATAAACAACAAGAAAAGGCAGTTTTACCTAATTTTCCATTAAAAACAAACCAGATCCAGTGTTGCCTCATTAAAACTAAAAGTCTGGACAGAATTTCAGGAGTTATCTGATAAAATACGTCAATACAGGAGTAAAGTATATTCAGATATGTGTCTTTTGTTTCTTTTTTGTTTGCTTGTTTACTGTTGATATTACTTAACAGCTCAGTCGCTATACAACTTATTGAAGTACATCATTTACATTTATATATAGCTATAAACAATAATAAACAAATAAAACAGCCCGAGTCTCCATTTCATGAGAACTGTGACTTTATGCATGTTAATGCTTTATTCCTTCAACTCAAACTAATTATTCAGAAAGACTAACTGTTCTTTTTTAACTTTAAAATTAAAATTATTTGACTAAACAAAAATATTTGATTTTATGTTTTTGATATTCTACCAACCCCACACAGCTTGGGAATAAAAAAATAAATAAAAAAAATAAATAAAAAAGCTTTGGACTATGGAGGATATGTCTCTCTGGTCAGGGGGGGCAGTGAAGGACCCCCCCCCCCTCCCCCGGGGGACCGCCCCTGTCTGATAACCCAACCCTGCTGAGTTCACATGTAAAACATTTAATTTGTTTAACTTGTGAGTGAGGCATGTGCAGAAAGAAAGTGGATGATTTATTTGTGTGTAAACTCTGAAAAGTTTTTTTTTTTTTTAAATGAACTCATCTTTTTTATTTTTCAGTTTCAGCTCTGATTCGATGGACCCTCCTCCTCCTCCTCCTGAAAGGAGTTCAGGCGCTGCGCTGTTTCCTTTTGTTGCTGAGCGCAGCCCCTACTGTCCCTCCCCCTTCCTCCCCCTTTTTCCTTCCCCCCTCCCCCCTCCCTCCACCCATCCTCCCACCTCTCGCTCCGTTTCATCCCGGGTGACGCCAGCCTCTCTCACCCCGCCCAGTTCAGCCCAGTCGGCTGCGTTCATTTCATTCCTGCTCCCATTCCGCGCATATTTCGCATCCTTGGAGAGACGCGGCGCATTTTACGCACCGCGCGCGCGCCTCCGTCACCGCCGAGCCGAGCGGGGACTCAGGAGTTGGGCCGAGAGAGGTTCTCGCCGGCGCCGCGGACACTCGGATCCGTGGGAAAGTGGGAATTAAAGCGTAAAAAGAGGCGTTTGGATCGAGGTAAGTTCCGGAGGCGGCTTTCCCCCCCCCCCACACACACACACACACACACACACACACCTCCTCCCCCCTCAGGCTGAGCAGCACCGGACGTTTTGGTTTGTTTGTAAAACCTTGAAGTGACCGGCGGAGCTGAAATTACAGCACCGAGGGCACGTGCGGTTGTTGAACAAGTCCCATAGAGAAGCTGCTGGTTCGTGGCGCGCGGAGCTTCACGTGCAGCTGTCGCTCCCACCAAACCTTTGTGAGTGTCAGTGAACATGTTGGCCTGCGCGAGGCGAGGGGGACTTGTTGCATCTCAGACCGCGCGGGGGGGCACAAACCCCACCAGGACAATCACGTCATTTATTTACTTCAAAACAAAAAACATCCTGCATCATTTTTACTAACTAAACTATCACATGCTGCCTCAGAATTATTATTATTTAAAGGTAGAATAAATCATTTTGTTATGTTAGAATTTTTTCATGCACAGGACAGATTTTAAATTATTATTTTTTTATTATTCAGGATCAGGGTTTTGAAATGTATTTTTCATGTGACGTCAGCTAAAACAAAAACTAATCATCACAACAATATTAGTCTGCTCAGCTGTCATGCAGGTTCATAATTATTTATTCAGTCCAGCGGAGTCTGACGGGCCTTGATGCTCATCTGGTTTGGATGAGAGGAACATCTGGATTTATCTCAGTGCATCTCATCTCATATTAATAATATCTTTTATTGTGCATGATCGTGGCTCAGGGTGTCCTGCTCTCTGCTGTCCACCTCTTTATTCCAACTCTTGCACTTTGTTGCAAACGTTCGTTTTAAAACAGCGTTGCCTTGAAAGGCGTTGCTTCTCTTTGACTGTTAATCCACCTGATTAAAAAGGTGCAACCAACAAACTACATCCTAAACCATTAGAGCGACCGTCCCGTCGGTCACCCAGCACAAGTGACAGACTGGAGCAACAGGTAGAGGAACTGCAAACGCCTTGAAACGGCTGCTTTGTCTCTGGCGTCGTATTAAGTCATTTAAATTGTAGAAAGCGTAAAAATGTTCATTTTAACAGCGAACGGTTCGGGTCTACTCACATCTACTGTTGTTCAGGCTTTTTAATAACGAGGGTTCAAATGTTATGGACTTTTTCAGCAGATGTTAATTTGATGGTGTTCATTCCTTTTGTGTCAGACCTTCCCACCGTCTGAGCTGATAGTTGTGTTTTGTACTTCCTTCTTAACTATTGATTAAAGGACTGCTCTTGTCCTTTTATAGCCTGAGATCTGTGGCAGCGCAGGCCAAACCACAATGTAATTATTGGAGAAAATTACAGCCCGTAGGATGCAAACGGGGCAGATGCTCCTCTTCTGCAGCAGGAATCCATTTGTCAGATGTTGGGAGGTATGTTGGATGAAAGGATGAGAATTCTGAGATTATTAGCCATGGCTTCTGTTTCGATGGGTCTGGGTGGATTCATTTATGCTCGTTAACAGGAACCGTCTCCAATTAAGTTTTTCTGTTTTGCCTTTGTTTTTTTTTTGTTTTTTTCTAATATGTAATGTAAAAAAAAATGTTTTGCTCATGGCAGTCTGGAAGAATAACATCAGTGCAACCAGACATTTTTAACAGTTATTAAAATTTTTATCAAAAGGTGCAGAGAAAGAGTTTACTCCAGTAACAGTCCAGATTTTTTGACGTGTTTTCTAGAATGCAGGCATGCACTCGAAGTAAATAAAGCACTTTTATCGGCGTACGTGACCAACAGTCTGAGCATCAATTATCCACCGAAAGCTTTCGGACCTGTCGATCCCGAGCAGCTCTTCCAGGGACGTCGTCAACGTTGACTTGCTTTCAGTCACTTTAGCTGTTTTTGTTGGTAAACAAACACGTGGCAGCCGTTTATTTGCTTAAATATTTTCAATTTAAGGACTTATTAATATGAGGGGGAAAAAAACTGTGCAGGTTTTGTTTCTTTATCATTCTCTTTTGAACCAGATGGCGTTGCAGCGAGTACCATCAGTTGCTCCTCACAAACTAAAATGAAACTTTAGAAGTTTTGTCTCATCGTGTGAACGTTTATGAATCGTTCACACTGTTGTCATCCTTTTTTCGTCCGTACATTTTCTGGCATCTTTCTCGTTCCACAATTTTTGTGCTATTTCAACAAAATGTTCAGCTCGTTCTGGACAATCCTGCTATGACTTTTGGTATTGGTGAAACTTTAGCCTTTTGAAATACTGTATTTAGCGTTTTCTGCCTTTCTCCCCTCACAGAAAATGAAATGAGCTCATTTTACATCCTTCAAATCTTTAGATCTATTTTACAACCTTTTACTGCTCCTTTCACGTTTTGTTCTGGTTCAGCTTCTTTCAGCTTCCTTGTGCAAGTTTAAAGATTTTCCAGCTAATTTCAGCTATTTTGTGCTTCTTTCAGATTATTTCTGCCAACTACAACATTTTTGTGCTTCTTCTAACTTCTTTATGCTAATTTCACCTTGTTATGCTCCTTTCAGCTTGTTTCTACAAGTTTCAGCTTTTTCTGCAATTTCAGCTACCGTTTAGCTGTTTTTAGGCTAATACAGTATAAACATTTTCAACCAACTTATTAGCACTTGTTAAAAAAATGTCAGTCTAATTAAGCAAAAAATGTGCTCTCTCCACTTGCTTCTGGTAACTTAAGCTTCTTTCTGCTTTTTTAGCAACTGTTCAGCTGTTTTTTTTGTGTGCAGATTTTTTTTTTTTCTTCAGATAATTTCCCCTTTTTGTGCTCATTTCTGCTTTAACCCTAATTGGGCATAACTGTGCTCTCCACTCTCTTCTGGTATTTTAAGCTTCTTCCTGCCTTTAGCTACTTTTCATCTATTTTTGCTAATTTCAGCTTTATTTTTTAGCTAATTTACTAATTTTGTGCTAATTTCTCCTCACTTAAGCCTAATTCAGAAAATGTGTTCTTTTTCTTCTGCTAATTTAGGCTTATTCTTCCATTTCAGCTACACTTCAGCATGTTTTTAGCTCATTTCAGCTGTTTTTCAGCGCATTCTTCAGCAATAAGCATGCACACTGCATATTGGCAGGAAATTTGACTTCTCTAGATTTTAATTGTATTTAAACTTGATAAAAGTTCAGTTGAAAGTGTGTGTGCTCTGAGTGTCCTGTCAGTGCAACAGGAAACAAAGGAGAGGCGCTTGTGCTCGTCATTGTTTAAGCTGCAAAGCTTTGTCAGTCACTCTGAGCAAACAGCCTCCACTTTTCCTCCCCCTTCCCCCACTCTCCTCCTCCTCCTCCACCTCCTCCTCCTCTCCAGTCCGTTGACATCTGTTTTGAGTCCTCCACGCACCTGTAGAGACCAGGGGAGTGTGTGTGGGTGAAGGAGGGAGGTGCAGAATGCAAATCCAGGCGTTTGTTCTGTGCCTGAGCAACGCAGATCGACTGACTAATGACCATTTGGTCTGTGTGCGTGTGTGTGCGTGTGCGTGTGTGTGTGTTGTCGTCCAGGCTTCATTGTTGCAGCAGCAACAGGCGTCGCTGGATGAGGACGCACCATATGTTCTCTGTGTGCTTTAGCCACAACTGCTGTGTGTGTGTGTGTGTGTGCGCTCGTGTGTGTGTGTTAAGCTTCTTCACCAATGCTGCTGCAATATGGTGGAGTTTGGAGCGGCGGGGCGGCCTTCCTCCTCCTCCTCCTCCTTGGTGTCTCATCTGTTGTCTCGCACAATCCGGCACGCAGATTTTCTCTGGGCTGGGATTAGAAAGGGAACTCTTCCTGGCATGACGTGAAGTGAGTCTGCACTTGGTCTCTAGTTGGAGCTGTGTGAGGAGTCAACAGGTGAACACGAGGGAGAGTTCTCTGGTGTTCTCCCTTTGGATGCTGCAGACGAGTCGGGTCAGAGGTTAAAAAGACGCGGGGTGTGAGGGTGGGGTCGAGGTTCAGCTCGTATGTAATGAAATGTGGCGAGTGGAGCCGGTTTATTAGAACAACGCTGAGTGTTTTTTGTGTTTGGCATGGGGCGGGGGGGTGAAGCAGTTAGGTGGGGAGGGGGCCGGCTTTGTTTAGAGGATGGAGGGAACAATGGGCATCCTTCTGGGTGGGGTGAGGGACTGGGGGTTGGCAGCAGCAGCAGGTCAGTGGCTCCTGTACTGACTCGTCTCTCACCATCTGAACTTTTCAGCTCAGTTTCAAAACCTTTTTTTTTTATTTAATTTTTACTTTTTGTTGCAAATATTCTTCAGTTTCATTAAAAAAAACATGAACTGTCTGTCTCAAGGTAAATGTTAAAACATCACAGCGTCAGAAGCTCTACATTTTTCTGTTCTTCTGTATTTTGTTAGTATTTTTGCCGCTCCAACCTGTCCATGCATTCAGCGCTGCAGCTGAGGAAGGCGTCCTGTTTAAATAAAAAAGACCTTATTGAGTGGTTTATCCTGCAAATAACATTAAATAGTTCTGCTTTTCTACTACAGGAGAAGCACGTCTCACTTTTTAAGGATAACGCTGTTTTACAACAAATGTTTGCAACAAGCCACAAGAGTTAACAGATGAAATTATATACAGGTGTGTCTCAAAAATGTTTTAATTATCATGAAAAATATTAAAAAAAAAACTTTGTCAATCATTTCAGAAAGTGAAACACAGAGTGAAATATTTCAAGTCTTTATTTCTCGAATTCTGATGATTATGGCTTATATACAGAACAAATTTCAGTGTCTCAGAACATGAGAATATTGTGAAGAGGTTAAATATTGTCAACTCCTGGTGTCACATCCTGATCAGCTGATTAAGGGGTTTCTTTCCTGTCAGTTGCATCATGTGTGGCACATGTGGTGGAACAACATTGTGTACACAGAGTCCCAGTCACATCCAAGCAAAGTATAAATTGTAAAGGGAAAACAGTAATATGCTAACATGACACCTGAGCTACAAATGTCTCGTGCCTCGAGTCCAGACTCTCCTGAACCAGAGACGTCAGTGTCTTACCTGCTGAGGAGAAGAACTGGACTGTTGCTCAGTGGGTCCAACATCCTGTTTTCAGATGAAAGCACATTTTCATGTCATTTAGAAATCAAGGTCCCAGAGAAGAGAGGAGAGGTCCAGAATCCACGTCGCTTGAAGTCCAGATGTTTCCACCATCAGCAGTGGTTTGGGTCCTTATCTGCTGTTTTTGGTCCACTGGTTTTTCTGAAGTCCACAGTCCACGCAGCATCTAGCAGGACATTTTAGAGACTTCATGCGTCCTTCTGCTGATGAGGAGATGTTCATTTCATTTTCCAGCAGGACTTCACACTGGTCCACACTGACAAAGGCACCAAAAGCTGGTTGTAGAATATTCTAATTACCGGTATCTGATTACAAAAATAAAAGCTATAATCATCAAAATTACCGTACAAGAAATAAAGTCTTGAAATATTTCACTCTGTGTAATGAATCTATGAGTTTCTGAAGTGATTGACAAATAAATTGAAACGTTATATTCTAATTTATTTTATTCTGCTGCAGGCTTGTTGAGAAGGATCATTATTAATTGACACCAGATGTGAATGACTCTCAGCTACTACCACATCAAGTTTTAGCTCAATATCTTCTAAGCTGACTAATAAATACATTTTTGTATTTGTTGATATTGATTGGCTGTGTTGCCCCCCTTAAATTGGGTAAACTCTAGAAATAATCAGTTCTAAGTGTTTATTCAGTGACTAATCTCTGAAAGTTTTTTTTTTAATTTGTCCATTGGTTTTTGAGATATTTCTTAACAGAACAGGCAAACACATTATCATCCACCCTTGCTCTTTGGCGGCAGGATGTAATAAAGTCCTGCAAGTAGAGGAAAAAAATCTGATAAAATTGTTAATGAGAAGCTTTTTTTTTTCTTAATCTGAAGTTGGACCCTATTCAAACTTGTGTTTCACGTTTGTTCAATTTTATTTCAAAACCCACAAAAACATTATTTTCTTTAAACAGATGCATACATGTGTTCATTTTATTTTATCTCATTCTGTTAATAGAGTTAAATAAAACGGACTGAGCGCTAACAGTTAGCCTCTAGCATCAACAATAAAACAAAATAAAGCAAATTGGTGTTAAAGTTTTAGGATTAAAAAAATAGTTTTAATCCTCATGAGAGAACCGAACGGTCTTAAAAAAACCTTCTGCTTTAGATAGAGGGTCCTGTCGGTTTCATTTCCAAGCAGATGAATGGATTAAAGTGCCTCCCTCTCACGAGGAAGTCAGAATCAAGTCTCCTGCTTCCTGACCACAGCAGGAAGTGAGCAGGAAGTTTTGATTTCAACCGTTTCTTGTGTACTGTTCTGGTTGGAAGAACTGACATGATAACCACGACTCGCCCGGCTCTCCGGTACTTCCGCGGTGGAAGATGGTTTCCCTTCTTGTGGAGCTTCTTTGTAACATTTGCTGGCGATTCATTCGACTTTTTGTTGTTTAGAAAGCTGCAGGAAATGGAACGGAGCAGAAATCTGATCCTCTGTTAGAGCCGGCGAGTCTGTTCAACGTTTAAAAGATGAAATATCACATTAACTTGTTCCTAATTAATAAAAAGGAGCTTTTAGTAATTGATTACTTCCCGCTGCTGTCCTGATGGAGCTGAAACTGGGAGCTTTATCAGTAAATCTTTTCAAAGTCCTGCTCTGTAACCCATTTTTCATTTTATTTGAAAATTGGTTTAACTTCAGACACACCCATTTTTTATTTTTTACTGCTGATTTATTTGAAAAAGTGTCAGCAAAATCATCTTATTTTATGTTGGTGAGCTTTTTACCCAACAAAGTCTGCCACACAACTTTTAAAAAAGATTTCCTCTTGAATGAGTCCTGCTCTGATTAGCTGTTAGCTTGACTTTCTTCTATCTACTGCAGATAAGATACTGACTGCTCATACTTGTTCCATACATTCTATAACTGGCATTCCTCAGCGTAGGACCATGTTGGTTTTATGAAAGGCGGTGGGTGATATGCATTCTCCCAAGAACTGCTGGCTTTTTAGTGATTTCTCTGTTAACTGATTTAGTAGACGTAAATCTGAAAAACCTAAGATGAATGTGCAACAGTACCGTATTTTTCGCTGTATAAGTCGAACCTTTTGCATAAATTACCATGACCTGCGACTTATACAGCAAAGTCACTTATTTATGTTTTTTCCCATATTTATAACCCAGTTTTTGGCTGCGATCTGATGATTTCATTCATTCTGACATTGAAAATATTGAACACTACCATTTTCAGCTGCTAGAGCACGTTCGACTAATATGGCAAGCCAATTGTCTCATATAAAGGGAAAAGTGGCCATTAATGGTACACTTGGCTTGCCATACAAGCCACCTCTGTCTTGCTTGGGAACTCCTGGAGCAAACGTCAAATCAGCTGAAATGCAGGTGAACTGCAGCTGATTTGACCATTAAAGTGCATTTATTAAAAAAAAACTTAAACTGAGACACACATTTATGTAATTTTGAGCAAACAAACAATTGTTTTTAAATGTTAATCTTGTTAAAGTCCTCCCGTACATGCTCTTTATGGCACAACACCGGCCCACGTTTCTGGGTGGTCAGCGGTGACACGTAATAGATGCGACTTATACGGCAAAGCCACTTATTTATGTTTTATTTTTCCACTTTATTAGACATATTTGGACTGATGCGACTTATGGAGCGGTGCAATGTGTCCGGCGGCAAGTACGGTAATTAGTTTGATTCTGTTCTGGGGTGAAGCTTAGTCCAAATCTCACATGTGGGGAAAAATAAGAAATAATCTCGCCATTGTGCTGGTAAGCCAGTTATAATGGTGAAAAATCCACTACCCAGCATCGTGTTTACAACATGTACAGCCGCCACACTCCCTGCCTCCCAGCCTGCATCTGTCTAAATAAAGCAACACCCAAGTTTTAATGGACCGCAGATGGAAACCAGTTCAGGGGCTAATTCATTTTGAGTGTGTGTTTGGAGGAGAGCGAACCTGTTGCTGGCTGGAGGATGTAATTGTGGTTGAGAGATGAGGGGGATGGAGGTCACTGTACTTTTTATATATACTGTATTTTTTTACCTTCATGCACAATGCTGCGTTACAAGGTGTTGCACGAGGCTCGTCCACGGACACGCACACATGCCGCTCACGTGGCTTCAGTCTCGGCACAATGCTCCTGTGTTCACACTTATTAAATGGTGTTGGTATTGCTGTAACCTCCCCAGGCCTCGCTTTTCCACTCGTGGCGCATGTTGTGTGTGTGCATGAAGGTGCACATGTGACATCCCTCCTCCCCCTCTCTAATCCACCAGGAAGGGACAGGATAATGGCTCCGTCTGAGTCAGCAAAAACTCTTAAAGAAGAAGAAGGAGGAGAGGAGCTGCTGCCTAAATCCTTTGCCGTCACATTTCCAGGAGGAAATAAGCACTTCACTGTATCAGTGTGTGCAATCTGTGACCAGATACTAAGTGTGTGCATAAATGCTAATGCCTCTGAGAGGAGATGGTGAAATAATGAGCGGTGCATGCCTTGAATCACAGCCTCTTCACCACTCAAAGCAAGTCTCTCTGTCTTTCTCAAGTGCGTATTAGCAGCGGGAACGGATAAAAGAAGAGCCGCTGGTTTCTTACCGGTGATGCTTTCCCGCGTGCTTCATTGAGCATTTGTCTTTGTGTGTTTAAAAACACACAAAGGTCAGATCTAATCAACTCGAAGGCCGATAAAGGGGGGGACTTATTTGTCTTTGTGTTGTCCCGAGATGAATTGATCAGATGGATTTTGCTGAAACCGAGCACGTCTGAACTGAAATCTGAAAAGCGGAGATGTGCGTCAGCGGCCAAGGCAAAAATCATGAGCGATGGAGACCTGAGCTGATTTACTTCTCCATTCAGAAAGGAGGCAGGAAAAATAACAATTTGGAATTGATTTGTACAGTTTTGTTTGTAATGATGAGCTGGGAAAGTTGCGAAACTGTTTTTCCAGCTTCACACCCTGCAGGAAAAAAAAAAATCTCTAAATATGTAGGTTGAGTTTGAGCTGCTGGGTAACTGTTGCTGATTTAAACAAATGAATGACTCAGATATTTACTGACAGACGGACACCTGCTAGAAGGTTAGAGGGAAATAAATAAAGGTGGATTACACACAACCAAGGTGTAAGACGATGCGTTCAGGGTTGGGTTTGAATTCTAGCTAAAAAGAAGAAGAAAATATTGTCCTTAAAAAAAAAAAGTCTTCCACCCGATGGACTCTTAATTGCAGATGACGGATTTATTCGTTCAGCTGCCAAACCTTATTAGTTTACGCAGCTGCTCCAGAAACATTTTGAGTTACTCCACAATTAAACATCCACTCTCCCTCAGCCATGGGGTGAAATAAGACCAGTAGAGGTCCACTTCCTGTCCCGCCCACTGCTCGCATCAGTGACATCATGGAGGAGCAAAGATGGCGTCCAAAGAGGGCAACAGCTCACAGCCGACAGCAACTGTTTGATTAACAGCAAGCCCAACTGGTCCTGTGTGACTAATTAATTTATACAAAAAATTATTACACTTGATGATGTTAATTTCATTCATCATGTAAAACTGATGTATAAGGAAAATATAGTGAAAAATACATTTTTATACCGTGTGAATATTACATAAACCAGAATTTAATAATTAGTGCTAAATTGTAGCATGGTTCAGTGTAGTGCACTGTATAACTATTTATTTATTTATTTATAAAAAATGTTTTCATTAAAAAAAACATACAAAACAATTCCATAAACGATAAGAATACAAAATATAAAATGAAAGGCAGCAGAAAGAAGAAAAACATCTTATATCTGCCCATTTTTTTCAAACAATTAAACAGTAATAATCTTCAAGTAACAATACGTGCTATAGAAGCTAATATCTAAGAGCCAATTAAATAATTAACATAGGCTTTATAGGTTAATTTTAATTTTAAAAGTTTACATCATAAGCTTCAGTTATGGTCGGATCACATTGATGTAAATAAGATAAAATCTGCTAACTTGTGCAATGAGACATGTTTTCCTTTTTCTCTTCGGTTGGTACAACCGTAGCAGACAGCGAAGCGTCATTTGTACATTTTTTTATATGCATTACATAAAGTTCAAGTACCAGTATCTATCTTGTCACTCACAACACATGCGATACATGAGGTGGAACGAAATTGTGTACTCAAGTTCCCAGTTACACCCCAAAATAGCAAAAATATAACGTATAAAAAGGAACAGTATATAAACCAGGTCTCTCTTGGAAATGAGTCCTCGAGGCTCAATGAGATTATCTGTTTAAATAAAGGTTGAATTAATGAATTTTTACAATTTTAAATAATCAGCTCTTATTTTTGGCTATTTTGCCAGTATCTACAACGATGCTAAGTCCAGCTGCTTGACCTCTCTGGTTATGGGTCCCGTCCCTCCAGTGAGTCACATCGTCACGTGACTACTGCCCCCTCTAGTCATTTTATTTAACTCTGTGCCCGCAGCTTCACATGGCTGATGCTTGTGCTCTGTAGACCTCCATCCATCAGTGGTTCACTCTGGTGTAACTCAGCCTAAATATCTACACACCTCTCATGGAGGCAGTAAAGGACATTGTGCATCGTGAAAAACCGTTCACGTGATCCCCTCTGCAGGAATGCATTGGTTCTAATGGATGCGAAGCATCACAAATTAAACAATTTAAAGCAAAAAAAAAAAAAAAAAAAGCTACATCGAGTTTAAAGCCTGTTTTTTTTTAACAGTTGTCCTTTCTGGCTGGAATGGCAGTTGTTGTTATTAGAAAATCAGAATATTTATTATTAAATTAAAACAGATTTAAATATTTAAATTACCATTTTGGTAAAACATTGGCAAGTATTTTGTTAAGTGTCCTATATAGTTTTAAAAATTGTACCAGAAATATCAAAAACACAACAGATTGTTTAAACTAACTATGTAATTCTAATAGTATATTCAATAAGAATTCGTATAAGTATTTTCCTAGTTGGTTTGTAATTTTATTTTTTCAAATCAGTAATAATCATTAGCTGATTATTTTATAATTTCACCTTCATTTTTGCATATTTTTAGTCATTCTACGGATTCCAATTTAATAAATAGCTAACTACTAAAGCTGTTGGCTTATTGCAATAAATAGCTCCCAAATGTAAATAAAACTTGTACTTTAACACAGATTTATGATGTAAATGCACATTTTTTTTTTTATAACCTAGTTTTAGATCAGAATTTGACCTTTCGATGCGCTCCATGATTCCATTTGGAAGAAAAAACTGTCACGTTTTAACTTTTGATCATTTGTATCTGACAAAAGTGGCTTTGTAGCAGCGTTTCATTGTTTACCTGCTGTTCTATAGTAGCCCATGTGGCGTTCAGGGACATATAGCTCAGACTGAAATCATGAAACTTAATGCAATCTGACTGTTTGAATAACATGAAGTGTTCTTGAACGAGCTTACCTTGTGAACGTCTGCAGCAGATGCAAGATAAATGAAGCACCCCTGAGTCCGTTCAGATATTGAAAGACTTAGTGTCATTTGCACATCGTAAAAAATAAATGCACCAAACAGTCCTTGACGTATAATATAAATATATATATATATTTAAAAGCAGAAGACATGAAGCATCACCACAGGTTGTGAATAATTCTCTGTGCTGTGCTGCAACAATACAATGCTGAAAAGTGGAAGAATGTTTGAACAGAGGATTTAGGAGCAGCAGAAACAAACAGAAGAGGTGAAAGGAAAGCTGGTAGAAGCCGATGTGAAAAGGGAAGAAGGAGAAGATGTGAGGTGAAGGCAGCTGCAGGACTGTGGCTGCCTGCCCTGTGTGTGCTCTCCTGAGGCCTGGCATCAACACTGTGAAGCCTGCTGTCCTGGCTGGAGAGGCCTGGGCCTGCCTGGTGAGGAAGAGGAGGGGTACGGACGGGGGGTGCAGAGGAGTCGCTCGGTGCTCACAGTTGATTGTTGTGTGACGAATTTCTTTTCTCCAGTGTCCATCTGCTGCTGGGCCCCAGTAACGCTCGCATTTAATCTGTAGTTCTTAAACGCCTCCTCTCTCTACACAAATCTGTCATTTTAACATCATGCAGGACTTTTATTTATTTATTTTTACTAATAAACAGCAGAGTTAGATTTAATTCCTTACCACCTGCGTTAAATGAACCCTGGATTCATGTCAGCCTTTTGGTAATGCCCCCTCATTACAAAAGACCTGCTGTGATCAGTATGTTTGATGCAATATTAAAACTGAGTGAGATGATTATTTTCCATGAGATAACCTTGTCAGGATTTTTTTTAGACTTTAATAAATTGCGCTGCGCTGTGACAAGTTGGCAATTGACATTTACGGGGGAGTCTTCAAAACGTCTTGACACGTTCCTCTCAAAATTTTTTCGAGTTGTAGCAGGTGTTTTGAACCCTTCTCCATTTTGTCTCCAGTTCATCTCAAGAGTTCTGAAACTGTGTTTTCACACCTGCACAGGAGCTCTCCTCCGACAGGAAACACTTCAGGTCTAAAGCTGCCTGTCTTTATGTCACATGGGTACTCCAGCAGATAAAACCAGAAATGAGGGTCTGGCTGCCAACTTGGGTGCAAATTACCGTAGTTTGAATTGGACTATAAAATATTGTGCACGGTCTAGAACACAGTTTTTCAGTCCCTGCATTTAAGAATAGGCTCTGATTTTCTGAAACTAGCCACAGCCTGCTGATCAGTTCGTGGTTAATAGACCACAGGCTTTATCCTCCATCAGAGGGTTTGTCGTCTGTCCCTGAGGGTCCACTGGATCCCTTCCGTGATCTGACCGTGTGCAACCAAAGGGCACAATTTTCATTCTCCATTTGTGATACTTTCTCAGGCTCCATTTTCAACTTCTCTTAATCAAGTAAAACATAACGAGGTACGGTTTAACTCTGGAAGTGTACTTGACTAAAACCTTCTGCCTCTTTTTTACACACCTGTGGGAAGACGGACGTATTATGGTATAGTCTCCGTACGTACGTTCATCTGAAAACTTGCCCGCCTATAACTTCTGATCCATTCAAGGCGATTAAAGAAACTTCATACACATCCATCATCATCACCCTGGCTTTAAAGCCAAGGTCACAAATCAAGATCGGCATTTGTACAGGTCTTTGCTAGTCTTGGCCAATGCTATACAGTATTATACATATATATTAGTTTGTTGGTGAGGTTTTAATGTGGTATTCTTGTTCCTGAAGACCTCCTTGGTAGATGTGGATACGTTTTTGGATCTGTAACCAAACAAAGAACAAGAGGAAGTCTATATGTCTTCAAGTTACAAACCACCCATCAGCCCCTTGCAACATTCTAATTTTTTTCAATCTAGATGTAAATACTTTGTATGTTAAAATGACAGCTGACTCATGTATTGCATGTATGACTCAGGTCATGTATTGAGAATATGACTGTCCATGCCAGTAAGCTCCCAACACGTCGGACCATGTTGAAGCTTTAACTCAGTGTAAACAGAAGTGGTACCTTTAGCCGCTGTGTCATCAGACCTACAGCTTCTGGGACGAGCTCAGCTGATGATAAAAGGAGCTGTTTTTGGCGACAAAGAAAAGGAAAGTTAAAGAAAATTACGACCTGAATCTGCTGCTCCGCTCGACTTCACAAGAGCTTTACAACGAGTTCATCTCATTGTTTAGCTGTCTGCCTCACAACTTTACGGTTTTGGCTCGCTCCCACTGCTTTTATGGAGCCAATTCCAGCTGAAACAAACTGTTTCATTGAGGAAAGTTTCACTGTATTTCAGAAACATCGTTAGCAGCTTGATGGGAAAACCCATTAGACCATTTAGTGGTTAAAATCCACATTCTTTCTGTTTTTCCCAAGCGCTCGCACCAAAAAGCAGATCTTAGACTGAATTATTTTTTCATCTTATGGTTTGAAACTGGTCCCTAGCTAATAACTGCTAGATGTGTGAGGTTGCCAGTTAGCACCACTTGCGGTGAAGAAGTAAGTTTAAAACAGATAATCCCTTACGTTAACACACGTGTTCTGTATTACAGTTAAGGATTCCAAATTGTTAGAATTTAGTAGAAAATGAATTCTTTCTAAGGATCTTTTAACATGGTAACTCAGTTTCAAAGTGTTTTTCGTACCTTCTTTACAAAGGATGGAGAAATAATACCAGAATGGTTGTTGCAGGGTCTTGGTAACGTCTTATTGCATGTTTTAATAACTGTTCTGGTCTCATTATGTGTGACAGCTCCACGATAGTTTTGAGCATTCCCAAACTTTTTGCTACAATGTTATTATGGTTGATCGTCAAAGTGGCAGCATATTTATGACGTGGAGCCTGGCCCAGTGAGCTAGTGCAGACATGATACAGGTGGCGGTATCATTATACTGGTGTGGCATGATCTTGTACGTAGCAGCATGGGTTCAAGAGTCATAGCTGGGCAGGCGTAAAGACCACAGTGAGCATACATGAGACTCTTTAAGGATGTGCAAAATTGGAAATAAAATAAACAATTTGGGGCTTAGCACATTAATAAATATCATTACCAATATACAGGTAGTCCTTGGTTTACGGCCGAGATCCGTTCTAACGGCTTGGCCGTATACCGATTTAGCCGTATACCGGATCCGGCCGTATCCGCGG
>JARVLU010000002.1:10405284-10415928 GCA_031762415.1 Simpsonichthys santanae | reverse complement strand
TCCGGTTTAAGGCTGAATCGGTTTAAGGCTGAGCCGTTAGAACAGATCTCAGCCTTAAACCGAGGACTACCTGTATACCGAGATGGTGAGGGGCGCTGAAGTAAGTTTGTCCCTGATGCTCTTGAGGTAGTAACAGAGGCAAAACAGCCGACGTGTAAAAAGGAAGTTAGTACAGTGGCTCATTAATGTGTTTTATGCAGTTATTTAGACTGGCAAAGTTTAAATTAAAGTTTATAGAGGATTGGGTTTTTGCTGCGGGCCCCCCCCCAGACTCAAACAACTGGCCCCTTGATTCCCGGACTGCTGAGTCTGTGCAGTTTTAAAATCCATCCTGAAAACTCACTTTTCTACTCTGGATTTTAATCCGAGTTCAGTTCGAGTCCCATCAGGACTTTTATGATCTGCTGTTTTATGTTTGAGTTTGTTTTTAGTCGTTTTTATCGTATTTGTTGGTTTTTATGGGAGATTTGATTGAACTGGGCACACTTGGAAAAAAATAGATTTTTCTTCTAAGGGAGTTATTTTCTGGTTGAATTGAGGTTACATAAATAAGACACTTTTTTTATTCGATTTTCTGTTATGTAACTTGTGAAGGACTTTGGTCAACCCTTTTATTTTTTTAAACGCGGTATCAAAATAAAATTGACAATTGACGTTTTTCATGTGATATAGAAGAAAGTCTTGCAAGTTTTCCTGGAAAGGGCTTGATAATAGCTTCATTTGGGTTTGGAAAAGGTGTTTAAACCCATGATAGAATTCAGGATTTTTTTTTTTTCACTTTGCAAACCGTACCTTTTAAAGCAAGTATCCGGCTCGAAGGACCAAAAATGTTGGATAAAATAAATATGTATCCTTTCATCATCTCTTTCATCAAATAAGCCACTCTGAGGATACGAGAAGATTTTTCAACCCAGTTTACTTCTTGCTAGGGGGCAGAGTTTGTGAGGTCTGCTCAGTATAAAGAAGTGCTTTTTAAAAATGCTTATCAGACAGGGATAAGGTCAAAACAACCTCTGCTTTCCAGCTTACAGATGACGGAGGAGGAGTTTATCAGAGAGGAGCCTGCAGGCAAACAAAGCAACACTCAACATCTTTTAACAGTTACTTTTACTGATAAACATCCATAACCTTTACCTAAATTCCCATGGCAATGATATTCATCAGTGGAAAAATGGCAACCTATTTAAAATCGTTCTTGAGTGTCAAACTCTTACCTGTCTTTTGTTTCTGTAATATAAACACATGCAACACATGTTCCACCTGACCCTGCCTGTGTGATTGTTTGTTATGGTCGTCATAAATTGTGTTTGTGCGTCGTCCAGCCTACGAGCCTCCCGCCGCCGCCCAAACGCACCGAGAGCCGGCGTGGCAGGGTCGCTCCATCGGCACCACCAAACTACGACTGGTGGAGTTTTCATCTTTCCTGGAGACGCAGAGGGATCAGGAGGCAGTGAGTACACACACACACACACACACTCTCCAGTGTACAATAAGCACTCCCTATTGTCCTATAAACAGAGATGACAGATAACCCTGCAGCAGAGAACAGCATTAGAGCCCTTTGTGTGCCTCCTCGTATGAATAACCTTTGTAAAGCTCTATCTCTCCGTCTGCTCAGTCTATCTGTCATCTTGCCACGCCGTGGACTCATTGTCATTTTTCTACCTTGGGCTTACAGACAGCTGGCATTCATCTTGTTGCTTTCTGTTTGGACAGTACATAAAAATGTTTTACAATGACTTTGAAACAGCATCTATTGTGTCGTGTTTTATGCATGATTTACTCTTCTGTAAAGAAAGGGGAACGCTTAGAAAAAAAAGTCCTTAAAAGCAAAAAGCGTGGCATTTATATAAAAAATTACAATTCAGATCTGCTGGTTGGACAACAAAAGCAGGTCCAGCTGTAATGCTTTCATTTGTGATTTCTGAACAGACTGATCGGTGCTTTTCAACAAATGTTCTCTTTTTTTGTCACTATTTTCATAATGAAATACAGTAAATCGTTCATGGTTTTGCCTGTAAGTTTCACCTCATGATGCCGCTCGTAAAAAAAAAAACCTGATCTCGGAACAGCCGTTCTGTTTCCTAAACTTGAGTCCGTTCAGAAATGAGTCGACATATTCTCAAAAGAAACGCTAGTCTCAATCAACAGTTTTTAAAAATAAATATAGGATCATAACCATTAGTGTTGGAGTTAAATAACTAGTCATCAGTCCTAAGTGGAACCATTGCTTTAAAAACTGCAAAGTGAAACCTGAATATTAAGTGGAAATTAAAAAAAAAAAACTGTGAGCCTCAGCATTTACTTCATCACGGAGGAACATGAATCTATTTGAAGGTAAAAAACATCCTGAGCTGTTGACAAACACAGTCATGAGGGAGTCTCCAGATGTTGAGACGTTTGTGATGCTTCATGATTTCTGACAGAGGTGTGCAGTCCTGCTGCTTGAGCTTTCAACTAGGGGTGTGCGATATGGCATAACATTCATATCTCGATATCTGTTGTGATGGGTGGCGATAACGATATACAGTATATCATGATATGTTTTTGGAATAAAACTTGTAATAGGAATGAAAAAAATGCATCGGGTGCCATTTATTTTGAAAACTGCTATACTGCAAATGAATCTCAATCATGAAAATTCCACTACTAGGTCCAGAGCGTTTTTAAATAAATAAAAAAAAACAAATCAAGTATCAGGCTTCTTTATTTTAGTGCAATTTTATCCATATGTTTTTTTTTTTTTTTTTTTTTTTTTTTAAAGAACATGTTATTCACTCCTAACAGTTTCCAGTTTTCTCACTATGAACAGCAGCAGAGCAGCATTTTAGTGCACACTAAAAACACTGAATCCTCCAGTGGGCGTCTCCTTCCGCTTTAAGGAGAGCTGACACAAAATGGCGACCAGTTTCCTCTCTGGCTTTGACCAGACAGGGTCTCGCAGTAAAATCACACAACACATCATTCTTTTACAGAGAGCCTTTTTTTTTAAAAAAAAAAAGCACAAATGCACTCTCTAAAGCTGTCCAACGCTTACTTTAACTTTCGACGGAGCACAGCGTTTTGCACGTGTCTGAATACGGCAACAGTACGGCAAGTCGGCCGTAGCTAGCATGTAGCTTGCTACTTAGCTCTCGGAGAAAACAGACTTCAACACAATTTACCCACAGTTTTCAACAAAAATAAATCAGACACAGCATAGATCTCTATCAGAGGCTAAATGTCTATTGTTTCTACCGTGTACTGCATATATCGCGCAGCCCTACATTCAACAGGTTTAGGACATTTGTGCAACATAACTCCTCTCAAAATAGTCACAGAAAACATCAGCAGTAAACGTTCAGATCTAAAAACTATACACATGATAAAATCTGCCCATCTTCATTTTAAATGTGGATTAAAAAACCATTAATGTTGCCGCGGCTGTACAGGTGGACAACAGAACAATGTGCATGAACAAGAACGCACTTGTGCAAGTTGTGCACAAAATCAGGTGAGGAGTTTTAGAAACCGGCGTCTCAGAACGAGGCTTCACTGTTTTGCAGATTTCAGGGGGACTGCTCTGGAAAACGTGCTGGCTTTAAGATGCCAGTGGTTTCAGACCAGTCAGATACGACTATTAGTGCTTCAAGTTGCTGATGTGGAACATTAAATGTTTTTGTTCCAACAGGACGTTTAAATCCAGATAATCATCTGTTTTCTGTTCAGACTCCTCCTGGCTGCATCACTGTTTGTTCTCCTCTTCTCAGTACAACAAGCACCTGTTTGTGCACATCAACCAGAGCAGCCCGAGCTACAGCGACCCGCTGCTGGAGTGTGTGGACATCCGGCAAATCTACGACAAGTTCCCCGAGAAGAAGGGCGGCCTCAAGGAGCTGTTCAGCAAGGGCCCCCAAAACGCTTTCTACCTGATCAAGTTCTGGGTGAGGAACAACTTCCTGTTCACTTCAGCTCAGCTCTTTTATTGTTGTTCTCTTCTTCTTCCATCCATCCATATTCTTTACCCGCTTCTTCATTATCGGGTCATGGGGGCCCATATCCAGCAGTCCCTGTGCGAGAGGCGGGGGACACCCTGGACATGTCTGTCCATCACAGGGACACAGTGAGACAAAGAACCATTCACTCTCTCACTCACACCTAGGGACAATTTAGAGTTAACAATCAGTCTAACATGCATGTTTTTGGTCTGTGGGAGGAAACTGGAGTACCTGGAGAAAACCCACACATGCACGGAGAGAACATGCAAACTCCACCCAGAAAGGCCCCTGGGCCGGGATTTGAACCAGGGTGACCTGCTCTCTGAGAGGCATCAGCTTTACCAACTGTGCCACCGTGCTGCCTGAAAAAAATACAAAAAGTATTAAAATCTGGTAATCTGGCCCCCAATATTTTGTGAGATGTTTCTCTGGATACTTCTTCCATTCTTCATACACTCAACAGAATCTGCTCGGTTTAAATTTTGCATACTTTTTCTGAGGTGTGTTAATAGTAGGTGAAAACCTTTCATATGGTTTTAGGACACACTATCACCACCAACGTCTTGTGGACAATCATTTGCATTTTGAAACTATTTCTTATTCATTGTCTAAAAACCTATAGATTTACTAGTTTATTGTGGAAAAAATACAATCCATCCATCCATCCATCCATCCATCCATCATCTTTACCCACTTCTTCCTTTTAGTCCTAAAACCTAAAGATTTACTAGTTTATTGTGGAAAAAATACAATCCATCCATCTATCCATCCATCCATTATATTTACCCACTTCTTCCTTTTTAGCCCTAAAACCTAAAGATTTACTAGTTTATTGTGGAAAAAATGCAATCCATCCATCCATCCATCCATCCATCCATCCATCCATCATCTTTAGCCACTTTTGCTTTTTAGCCCTAAAACCTAAAGATTTACTAGTTTATTGTGGAAAAAAATACAATCCATCCATCCATTATCTTTACCCATTTCTTCCTTTATAGGCCTACAACCTAAAAATTTACTAGTTTATTGTGGAAAAAAATACAATCCATCCATCCATCCATCCATTATATTAACCCACTTCTTCCTTTTTAGCCCTAAAACCTAAATATTTACTAGTTTATTGTGGAAAAAAATACAATCCATCCATCCATCCATCCATCCATCCACCCATCCATCCATCCATCCATCATCTTTACCCACGTTTTCCTTTTTAACCCTAAAACCTAGATTTACTAGTTTATTGTGGAAAACATACAATCCATCCATCCATTATCTTTACCCATTTCTTCCTTTTTAGGCCTAAAACCTATTGATTTTTTTTTTCTTTTAAGATATGAAATTTTTAGTTACAATGCTGCATCATTTTCTTCCATGTGGAGGTCTAAGCTGGTCATTTTAATGATCACTGTCTTGTTTTTTTTTTTTTTTTGAGCACCAAAATGAGATGCATAAATGCTGATGCACTTTCAGAACTTGCTGTGAGTGGCTCAGGATCCTTAATGACAAAGTTCTGAGTTGTCCTTTTTCATTTACACATCTATGGAAGAGACACTGAATTCTAATGACATCCTTTTCGCATGGTAGCTGTTGGTGAATAAGAAGCAGATTTTAAAACACTCTGTGAACTTTGCTGAGTTTTAAATTATGCTATAAAAGCAGAACATTAACCACATATCCCAGATAAGTATTCATCAAGCCAAGAAATTAGCCTAGTCTCCAAAATAAAACATTTGTTTCTTAAAATGTGGACTTATTTTCTTAAATAAACAATATCTAGTATTAAAAATGAATTAAACACTGACATCAACAATTTAAACAAATATAATGATTACACTCAGAGTTTCAATAAAATCCATCTAGGGGTTCATAATTTTGTTAACACATACCTTCACTTTTCAGCAGTTGGTAATAATGTATATTTTACCAAAATATGTATTTAATGTCAAAAAATGGCCTGAAAATGAACTGGGATGTCTGGAAGTTAGACTGAAAATGTAACATTTTTTAAAATCAGTCTTTTATTTTATTTATTAACTTAAAATTAAAAAAACACAACAGAACAGAGAACAACAACAACAAAAAAACCTCCTGCCCCTCCTCACCCACACCGGATCAGCCACATTTACATAAATGTCTTTATACAGGTATTGACATTTGGCATATGACATAAAAGGCTGCGGGTCCCAGAATCCTTTCGCATACCTCTCAAGGGTATATCTGATTTTTTTCAAGATGAATATGGTACATGACTTCTCTTATCCATTGTTCATGTGCACGTGTCTTTCCATTTGCACAAAATGAGCCTCCTGTATGGGAGCCAAAAGGACTCACATCCCTCTCATACTTGCTGAAAGACATATCCACAGGGACCACCCCAAACAGTGACATGAGTGGTGATAGGTGAGCAGTTTTTCCACATATCACAGAGAAGGGGTGAAAAATAGATTGCCAAAAGGTTTGTAGTTTGGGACAGATCCATAATGTATGCAGGAGTGTAGCTGGAGTTTGTTTGCAACAATTACATGCGGGGTCCAGATCAGCTTTGATGGACAACTTGTCTTTGGAGCTGTGCAGCCGGTTCACCACCTTAAATTGAATTACAGCGTGTCTCAGACAGATCGATGAGTAATTTTTTTATTTTTTATTTTTTTTTTTACAATACTTCTCCTGATTGAGTCTGATGAAAATGTAACAATTTTTAAGTGGGGAAAAAGTGTTGGAACATTTAAAGTTTTAAGCTTTTTTGTTCCGTTAACGCTCTTATTTTCACAAACCAACAATATGTCACCAGCAGGTTTCTTAAACACATTTCTGTTCACGAGAACAGACTTTTAAATGTGCAATTTCTTTGTTTTCTCTCATAAATTGTCTATTTTTTTTTTGCCCTATAATTAAGATAACAAACACACTACAAAGCCGAACATAAAATGTATTTTTAGAGCCTCTTATCAAACTCCTGAAGAGAATGAATCACAAAGATTCCCTCGGTTATGTTTTATCTTTTCATAACTGTGCGTTTTTGGCGTTGCTTTCTGACATTTAAGTCGTAAGGTTTTGTCACTTAGAGCAGCTGTGTATTGCCTTTCAGGAATGTTCTCATAATTAAAAACTCGGATGCATCTTGTCTGCTGACATATAGTACAGTAAACTCTCCTCCTCCACAGTTTCTAAACGGATGCCTTTAAGGGAACGTCATTTTGGACAAAAGAAGTTTTTTCTCTCTCTCTGTTTTTTGCATAATGCACAAAACATGTAGATGAGAAGGGAGCTCCCAGTGTTGTTGAAATGCACAGCAGTGACTGCCAGCAATGCACAACGGTATAATAGATGAAACATCAGCCTGACTTTTAGAAAACAAGACCTGGGAGAAGGATGAAGGAGTCAGTGGGGGAAGAAAAATCATACAGATGGAAGAGAAAGGTTGTCACCTTCACCTTGCATGCTTGTCATTCGCACAGCGTCACGTCATTAAATTCACATTAGGCGTCTCTGAGGGACCTGAGGATGCTGTTAGTGCACCTAAAACTGTGTGGCAGTAAAAAGAATCACAACTTCCCGCCCTCCGTGATGGGAGGAAAACACACATAAAAGCAGCTACGCAGCACTTTGCATTCGGACTGCAGATCATTAATGTCTCTCATGTCAGTCTTTCCCCTGTTTTCTGGGGTCCATAATGGAGACCGGGGCAACAGACAAGACAGAGGCCATGTCCATTTGTCCATCCCCCTGAGGGCAGAGCTGGATCGGAGTCAAAGTTTTATCCTGCTGCCACTGAGATGGCTTTAACTCTGTGTCTCCTGGGCCGGCTGAGTGAATCATTTATTAACGGAAACCTGCAGCGGCTGTTTCAGAAGTCACATCGCGTTAGGACAAGGCCCCCAGATTATTCAAGATTTAAAAAAAAAAAAGGCACTTTATCACACGGAGCAGTAAACTTACCCTACTCACACACATACACACACACACACACAAAAAATGCGTCTGTCACATCTGGACTCCTCTGTCAAGGTGAAAAACCTGAAAACAATCAGCCACTCAGGAATTTTATTTTATTTTGTTTTTATTACATTTTTAAAAAGGCACATACAGTATTTAATTATTTTTATATATTTTTTTTAACGACAACAGACCTATTTATGACAATATATTCAATTTATCGACTGAAATAAACTCAAATGAGCACTTTTCCATGTATCATTGTTTTCCAAAGGTTGTATTTAGGCTGTCCACATGAAAACCCAACTGTGACGTTTAAGGATTTTTTTTTTTCATTAATTCAACCTTTATTTACACAGGTTAGTCTCACTGAGTCACGAGGACCCATTTTCAAGAAAGACCTGTTTTAGACAGACCATATATCAAGTACTGACAGCAATAAACTACTGTATGATGCAATTAAAATCAAAATTAGTGTCAAGGTGCCATATAAAACAAGGTATAACACTAAAAACAAGAACACATTTGCTTAGATTTTGCTATTCACAATATAAATTGTTTAAAATGTCTTAAAGAGATCAAAGTGGACAGCTTCAGCTCTTTTTGCAAGGTTTTCCAGGTTACAGGACCAGAGCAAGAGAAAGCTTTTTTGCCAAGTTCGGTTTGCACTGAGGGGACGCTGCCTTGAGAGTGCACGCTGTAACTGCACTGACAACGTGTCATGTAGGAGGAGATATAAGAAGGTAGCAGATCAATGTGTGATTTATAGATGAAAATGAACCAGTGCTAGAGCCTTTGTGTAGATAATGGTGTCCAAGTGACTAATGCATATGAATACAGAGTCCAGTGATAGGTATGGTAGTTACAACCAGTTACAACCAGAGACCCAACTACAAAAATACAATTTAGAGGAATCTTAAACTCCATTTCTGTGTAGAAGCAAGGATTGACTTGTTAAAAATGTTTTAAAAAGAAGTTTTCAGAATACCGTTCCCGTGTGGACAAGGCTACATTTCAAATCAGGACCCTAAAAATGACGATTTCATGTGAAATTTTAACCACAGCCGCAATTTGCAAACGGCTCTTTTGCATTGTAAGGCCTGGCCAGGCCTTGGAGCCCAGAGACACATGGTTTCACATGGCTCCATTTAACGCCAGCATCTTTATAACGGCATGCCATAGATTAGCTCACTAGCCCAGTTCTACGTGCAACATCAAATTACTCTAAACAAGCTAGCATTAGCTTACCTTCTTACATTGTCTTGTCCTCTCACCTTCGGCATGATACTGCTGTAAGTCCTCATACACTCATGTAGCTTTCTGCTGTGTTTCTTTTAGCAGTATGCAGCTTTCTCTTGAACAGTCTGAACTTGTTGTGGATGAGGGAAAGAATGATGAATACTAGCATGAGCTACATTTTCCATTGTTGGGTGTCACAAAAACATGCATCGCATGAGCCTTGAGTGTTCTTGCAAAGACGATCCTGCCCATATGCAAAATCAACATGGCTGTGCTGAGTCAGGGAAGATCTGGGCCAGGCTGGGCCTTACAATGAAAAAATTCCATAGGTGTGTGTATATGTTGGTCTGTGGTGGTGATGCCAATCAGTCACCTATGTTCCAAATTCACTTCATTTCAATTCAGTTTGTTTATATAGTGCCAAATCACAACATAAATCGTATCAAGGCATTGAACAGAAACATTCATAGAAAGTCAGTTAAAATATTTATCTAAGGAGCTAACAGATTGCTTTGAGTTTTCACTTCATCACAGTCTCTCATCCTAAGCAAGCACAGAGGCAACATTGGAAAGGAAAAACTCTGTCAGGAGGATGAAACCTCCAACAGAACCAGGCTGAGGACACGCAGCCATCTGCTTCAACTGGCTGGGTTTGAGAGGACAGGAAGGAGAAAACGAACACACAGTCAAGGATGGAGGCCATCAGAATTTCTCTAGGTGGAAAAACAAAAGACAAAATTCACATGTTAAGAAAGAATAATTGCAAATACAAACTAAACTAGAATAATACAATACAATACAATTCAAGAACAAAATACAATACAATACAATGCAAGAATGCAAAATACAATACAATAATATAATACAATATAATAGAATACAAGAATACAATACAATACAAGAATATGATACAATACAATATAATACAAGAATATAATATAATACAATACAAGAACAAAATACAATACAATGCAAGAATGCACTACAGTACAATACAATGCAAGAATGCAAAATACAATACAATAATACAATACAATAGAATACAATACAATACAAGAATATGATACAATAGAATAGAATACAAGAATATAATATAATACAATACAAGAATGCAATACAAGAATACAATACAATACAAGAACAAAATACAATACAATACAAGAATGCATTACAATACAATACAAGAATGCAAAATACAATACAAGAATGCAATACAATACAATACAATAATACAATACAATATGATACAATAATACAATACAAGAATGCAATATAATACAATACAATAATACAATACAGGTTGTCCTCGACCTACGGCGCTCCGTACTTACGACTCCGCCCCCAGTGACGTCATCGCGCCATTCGTTGTCTTTTTTATGCAGCATTTTATAATTTTTTCCTTTTTTTTAGGGTACTTTGTTAACTAACTGCTTGGAAACACATTTAAAAACATTAAAACGGCCGTTCGAAGTTGTTTTACATTGAAAAAATG
>JARVLU010000002.1:10394845-10405184 GCA_031762415.1 Simpsonichthys santanae | reverse complement strand
TGTCATCATTCTTAGTTTGTAGCCAGGTCTCTCTTGTAAATGAGTCCTCGAGGCTCAATGGGATTAACCTGCCTAAACAAAGGTTGAATGAAAGTTTTAACTGGCCGTGAGGTAGTGCTCTGAAATATAAACGAAGTTCAGACAACTGTTGTTAAAACTAAAAAAATGGGTAAAACTGGTTTCTCATGCAAGTATCAGCCGATTTCTGATTTCTTCAAATGAAGGAAATCAGGGCTGATAAATCGGTGCACCCCTCCCCAGGATGTTTATTTTTATTAAAAACAGACAGTTTAAAAAAGGATGACTACACACAACCTCGAAATCTCCAAAATAAAGCAAACTGGGAGGATTTAAAAAATTTTCAAAGCTTCATCATGTTTCAAATCTCTGAGGTGAACGTTAAAAACATCAGTATTTCACATTTTCACTTCCAGCTGAAAAAAAGTCCTGTTAACGACACGCCTCTTCCATGTGCAGGAATCTTCAGCCCCGGTTGTTAAAAAGAGGCTTCTTCTGATCGAGGGTCAGTTCAGGAACAGACGTCTGTTTTTATCAGCAGCTGATTTGTTTGGATGTGAAAACAATGTGCATTTTATGGAACTTTATCACAAAACAAGGGCAAAGTTTGACTTGAATTGATATAAAAAAAACAATTAGAGCCAGTTGGTCTTATTGGATATCCTCCTGAAATTGAAAAAAATACCAGTACATTTTATTTGTAACTTGTTGCTGGTTTGGATCCTTCCTGTGGCGGATTTGAACTGAGGAGTGAAGAGTTTCTGATGACGAAGATGACGTCACCCTCTGGTTTAAAGCTAACCAGCCTGCGGATCAGAAGCAGCTAATGAAACCGTCGTGACTCGTGGGGAATATTTATCGATTCTTAGCGCTTTATGAGAGGAGTAGAGGCTCTTTAAATGGAGGCAGCCCCTAGAGACCATCAACACACCAAGAGCCGTCGGACGATGAAGGACTACGTGTATATTTTACCAAGTTTTAAAAGATGGACTTGATGCACTCCAGCAGTCAGGACGTGACCATAGCACTAAGATTAAATCAACTGTATTTATCAAACACATTTAAAGCAACTGGAGTTGACCAACAATATAAACACTAGATTAACAGATATTAATAAAAATGTACTCATTTCAAAAGAACAAGATGTATAAAAACATCAAATACAAAACACTTGGTGGAATAAATAAGATGAATTAAAATAACACTAAGAAAGAATTGCAATTGAACACCTAAGAAAACAAATCAGCTGGTTTTAATACAAAATACTCAATTTTTTTTTTTTTTTTTTTTTTGAGCTGCTTTAATAAGAAGTTAGAAGGGTCTGAAAAGAATCGTGAAAAGTCAGACGGGAGAGTCGTATAAATTTGTGTAAAAAAAGCTTTTTTTTAATGCTGCTCTTTGGAAGGCGGACATCTTGGTAAGGTCTGTCCGTAAACTTTCTCTTGCTCCGCCCATAACTTCTGCTCTGCTCAATAATTTAATGAAGCTTTGCTACACATGTATCATCACCGTGCAGTGTGTTGCAGACACTTAATTACCCCAGCTTAAAGGTCAAGGCCACAAATCAAGGTCAAAGGTTATACAAGGTCTTTGCTTGTCCAGGTTGTTGCTTTAGTTTGCTGTTTGTCGATGGACGTATTATGATGGAGGTATCTGCCGTATTTATTAATTTTTTTAAGATATAAAACCTGTCTCATCTTGTCAGGAGTGTCCAGTTGCAAAGAAATCTGCAGCTTTCTTTTCTGAATTAAAAAAAACCCTAAATGTTATTTAAGGGTGCAGAACGCAGACAGAAACCTCGTCTGCAGCTCGGATTGATCCGTTTGTTTGTGGGAATAAACGATGCTGTGGACCCTTGAACCTGATTTCTGCTCACTGTTTCAGTAAGACGGACTTGATGGTTACTGTTGCCAAGCAATAACTGAAGCGACGCTGCTTTGGGGGGGAGGCGGAGCTTATCGAAGCGCTGGACGAAAGATGAGGTTGTGAAGCTGACGGACAGTGAAGATCATAAACAGGACGGCGGTGGAGTGGGTTTAGTACAACAGCTCGTGTTTTTGAGCCTCCACCGCGATGGAGTCTGCAGCTTTAACAGCTGAAGTGTGTGTGTGTGTGTGTTGGTGCTGTACGTGCTGGCGGCAGCTCAGCATATGGTGCTTGTGTGTGTGTGTGTGTGTGTGTGTGTGTGTGTTTGCTCACAGCTGAAAAACACACACTGCTGAAAGAAAGCATTAAAAATGGGACAAACCCCCCCCCACCCACCACCACCTGTAATCCAGGTACAGCACGTCCTTGCTGCTCTGATTCAACATTTTCCAGCTTCATTGAAACATTCTTGTTTTATTTATTTATTTTTCCCAGGAACATGTATATAACTTGTAATAAAGAAGTTTTCCAGGGACCACTTCAAGATTTAAATGTGGTATTTTTTAGTCGTGGAATTGAGTTTTATTCAAAGTTATTTTGTGCCTATAAATGCGTTTTCTACAGCAAGACAAATATATACAAAACTTTTTAATAAGTAACGACCTCCTTTAGTTGATGTGATTGTTGCAGTGCTGAGTAAATTTAAAAACAAGAGAAAGTTTGAGAGCTGGAAAAAAAAATCAGTTTTATTGTTAATTAAATTAACTGTCCAGGAAGAGATGGAAATTGTATGGATACTGCAAATAAGATTGGAATAAGCAGAAAAAAAACTTTAACTTGACACCTTTTATTTTAAGGAACATATAAACAATTGATTAAATTTCCAATCTCCTGAATTTATTAACATTATAAAGGATTAAAGAAATGGTGCAGCGACTGTTGCTGCCAGCAGAGGGCGCTGTTCACCATCAGTGCTTCTCATTAAACATTTCAGGTCATGTTTTTTGCTCTGCGGCTTGCAGGCGGACCTGAACTACGTGCAGGACGACCCGGCAGCGTTCTACGGCGTCACCAGCCAGTACGAGAGCTCAGAGAACATGACCATCACCTGCTCAACCAAAGTCTGCTCCTTTGGCAAGCAGGTGGTCGAGAAGGTGGAGGTGAGGATGAGCATCGTGTCTTTTTATTTTTCTGATCTCCCAGAGACATTTAGAGTTAATCTATTTGTTTTAATTTGATGTATAAGACTGAACAGTTTATGCAACGAACTCCTTGTAAAATGTCTCATTTTTGTTGGGCCTTCAAGATGCAGAAGAATAAAAGCGGTTTGTTTCCCACGTTTTGTGTCAGAATGAATCAACCAGAAACCAGGGAGCGTTCAGAGGCTCGGCTTTAACCCGCTTCCTTCTCTTTTCTCTGACAGACGGAGTACGCGAGGTTCGAAAACGGGCGATTCGTCTACAGAATCAGCCGCTCGCCAATGTGCGAATACATGATCAACTTCATCCACAAGCTCAAACACTTGCCTGAGAAGTACATGATGAACAGCGTGCTGGAGAACTTCACCATTCTGCTGGTGAGGGCATCAGTCAGGCTGGGGGCGTAGTAGTGCTATATATTTTATTTTAGCCTTTTTAACCTGGCTGTGTGTGCGTGTGCAGGTGGTGAGCAACAGAGACACTCAGGAGACCTTGCTGTGCATGGCGTGCGTGTTCGAGGTGTCCAACAACGACCACGGAGCGCAGCACCACATCTATCGACTCGTCAAGGAATAACGCACTCACTCTCTCAGAAACACAAAAATGGCCTTTGCTTTGTTACTGGTAATGCTGGAGGACAGAATAGATCCGTGCAAAACAGATCCTGCATCTGCACAAACTTCAGCTGGTGCAGAAAAGAAACGGCTGCATTGCTAAACCGATAATAAAGGGGTGATCGTTAACGTCCGGATACAGCGCCGTGTCCTGCAGTAACCTCCGCTACGGGACAAACGAGACGCAAAAATCTCTTCGACAAACTGCTCGTCAGTAGCTCGTTAGCTGTTAAAAAAAAAAAAAAGAAAGAAAGAAAGCACAGGGACAGCGCAGCCATGGAAACCAATCAGAATCTACCCGGGTGGTTTTCCCCGAGAACATCGTGACTCTGGTATCGCCAGGAGATGTCACGTCTCCCGCTAATTGGTTTCTTCCACTTGAAGCACATTTGAATTTTGCTGCTGTGGCGATGGAAATGGAAGAAGGGCTTCTGTCATGTGCTTTTGGGAAAAAAATCAACCAGGAAAAAGGACCAAACATCTCAGTTTTAACCCCCTCCCTTGTTAAAAAGTGTCGATGCACACTGAAGGTCAGACCCTGTGTATCATCAATAACCAGAGGAAACAACGTTTCTGCGTTTTAGAGTTGATTTGTACAGAAAGACACGGTAAATAGAGCGAGCCGAATTCTTGCACCGGTCGAGTTTGTCCCAAAGAATTGAATTTTTACCTTTTTGTAATGTTTTCTCTAAAAAAAAAAAAAAAAAAAAAAAAAAAAACCTAAAAAAAACCTACAGAAAAAAAACCGGATTAACTTTGAGAAAATGTTTATTGATCGTAGCAAATAGATTATATTTTGATTCCACGATCGAATCTTAATTTTTTTTTTTTTTTTTTGTTAAATTATAATTAAAAACATTCAGGTAACTTTCTGTGCAGCCGGTGACTCTTCATTCAGATTTATGTGGAGATTATAATCCTTCAGATTTCAGTCTACGTTGAAGCGGCGACGCGTGAACGCAGCGGGTGAAGGGAGCGTCTCTGAGGGGCGACTTGTTGGATTCTTGTCTCGGGACGTTTGCGGGGAGTTGCTCACGGTCTTGTTGTTTGAATACAAAGGCTTGAATCATTCTGATGCGTCTCCAGACATTTTTAAATATTTGAACATCCTCTGACAGACGTCAAGGCCAAGTCTTAAAACCATATGTATTACAGCAGATTCATCCAGAAAGGGCTAATTGATGTAGAGTGCAACAAACCATTTACTTAACAAGCACTAGTCTCAGCTGTTGCCTGTTTCACGTTTTGTTGAAAACTGTCCTTTAAAGAGCCCTTTAGCTGAAAACCCCTCAAATAAAGGCTTCAGGCACAGAGACATGTGCTGCTGCTAATTCTGCCAGCTGGGGATCTTTGAAAACGTCCAGTGGATCAGCATCCAGGGGTTTGCCTGTATCCTGACGGTAAAGCTGAGCTCACCTGCAACCGTAGAGTCTTTTTTTTTTTTGTAAAATTTTCAAAATAAAGGTTTTATTTTTTTTTTTTCAATAATATTTTTAGAAGGGGATGTGGTAGATGTTCATTACCCAGACCAGAAAAGCTCTGTTAGTGGCATGCTAAGTTGTTTCTTACAAAGAAAAACAAAATGACAAATTTTTAACAAATTTGATTAAAAATAAATAAATTAAATGAAATAGCTGAAAATTGTAGCGCATCCCTACTACGTAGGCAAAGGTGGAAGACAAAATAATGTGCACGGCCTAGACTACAGCAAACTATGCACACAAAAAGAAGCCGTGGTTTTCAAAAGTTGTTAGTGCAAAGCAAACGCCGCCTGTTGGTCTCTTCGTTGCAACAGTGAGTTCAGACTGAAAGATTGATTTTTTTTTTTTTTACGATATCGAATCAGGTCTCAACAGTTGCAGTCCAATGAAATACTACCTTGAAGTGCCTGTGACATCAAACTTTTTTAACAGATTTGAATGGCTTTTTTGAAATTTTCCCCCCCCCCCCCCCCCAAAAAAGAAAATAAATAAATAAAAAAAATAACAGGAAGTGATGTCAAAGGGGAACACTTGCATTTCTACAATGGTAAACACAGACAGGAGAGGAAAATCTGATGTTTCTTTAGATTATTTTGAGTCTCTAAGAGAAGAATGAAGAATCAAGAGTTCAAATACCCTTTTTTTTTTTTTTAGACTATAAGCTGCACTGGATTACAAGGTGCATTAAGTGAAACAAGTTCATTTTGACTGATTTTAAGTGCCATGTACCACATAAAATCGTTTAGGCACAACCAGAATTAATACTAGGCCTGTCGCAATAAACAATAAATCAGTTCATCGCATAATAAATGAAAATTATCAACCTCATTTTCATTTATTGGTTTTATTGTTTCTTCGTGTCTCTATTGGAGACACTGGATGACAAAAGGCTCAACTCCGGTGTTATTCACTGACCCCTCCCTTTCTCTTTTCTCTTTAAAATACATTTTAACCTTATAAAATCACGATTTTGCATCGCTAAAAGCAGCTAAGTTGAGAAGCCAAGCTACGAGTTACGCTAACAGGCCGATCTCTGGGAAAAGAAACTCCCGTCTTGTCAAGCTCCAGAATTCATGGTTGAAACCTGTGTCTTCATCTAAAACATTGTTTTTCTCTGCAAAAAGAAGCTGAGAACTTGTTTACTGATTTTTTTTTTTTTAAATTAAAAGCTTTGTGTGAATAAATCTGTGGTAGAAAACTCATACCGCATCGAGCGTCTGCCATTTTGAGATCCGAAAAACAGGAACGATGACAGCCCATGTCACAAGGGGCCTCCCTCCCATTTTTTAAAAGAGACATGCTGCTCGCTCCCTCACTATCTATCCTCCGGTTCAAACAGTCTTATACTGCCATTCAGTGGTTAAAAAAGGTACTACAAAAATCAATCAACATTTCTTCTTAAATTTGACAAAAATGACTAAATATTGTCAAATTTCAAACAATATTATCGTTTATTGCAATAATTTCTGAGACAATTAATCGCCCAGTAAAATTTGTTATCGTGACAGGCCTAATTAATACATAAGGCGCACCAGATTATAAGGCTCACTGTCGATTTTTGAGAGGATTAAAGGATTTTAAGAGTGCCTTATAGTCCAAAAAATACGGTAATATTGTTTCAAGAAACACAGACCAGGCAGTTCCCCTTTGATGTCACTTCCTGTTTCACTTTGGCCAAGTTCAAAAGAAAATATGGCAGTTATGTGACACAATGCGACAAGATCATGTAGACAAATTTCTTAAGATGTTTTCTTCTATTTTTTGTATTTGTAGGAAATGTATGTCTCAGGCACTTTAAAGGGATGAAACGTGGCAGTAAATCTAAGCAAAGATGACTGAGATCTGAGGATTATAAATCTGAACATACTGTTATGAGTCCTTTTTAAAGCACTGTGAGTTTTTAGACACCCCGCAGCATCGTTTCCTGGTGTCCCAACACAGAAATGTTTCACTCCAGTAAGGTTCGAGTTTGTTGTTGTCGTGGTTAAAGTTTATTTAGCGGACCTGTCCATTCCGCCAGACGCCTGAAGCGTTCCACATGTTGGTTTTCTGTCCGGACTAGAAGCCTTATTAGCATCTCGTGTGTCGGGATCTTAGTTAAAATAAAGAGTTTTCTTCCAGTCGTCTAACTCCACGTCAGAGCAAAACTTGTTTATGAATCAGAAACCAAAAAGCGTTGGCGTGTCGTCCGTGTTGTGCTCAGCAGCATGAAGTGCCTTTGGCTGCAGACATTTCAGTTCTGTTTCGCTGACGTTCTGACGAGTCCATGTTGTGGAATGTGTGTAGACACAAATAACTTGTAGCGAGACAATAACAAGAGTTTGGTCCTTGAGTTTGTGTCTTTTAGCCAAATATCCAAAGCCTAATATTTAATGAGTGTTCTTTGTGTTTGACGGTAAAGCACTGGATCATCCTGACAGATTCTTCTTAAAGATGTCAGCATCATGTACTTTTTGTTCGTTTGGTATCTAATGATGGTGTTTGCTTGTAGTTATGTTTTCCATGTGTTGCACACTTGATGTTATCTGGTGCCTCGTTCGAAACCTGCTACTGCTTAAAAGAACTGGTCCATTCTGTGAATCTTTATCAGAGCGTTAACACGTTCAAACAGTTTCCTTAATAGAGGCCTTTTAGCGAAAATAGTTTAAACTAGGAAAATATAATTTAAATATTTAATTTGTGTGAGGAAAACTATGGTTCGTTTAACGACTGAGGTTGTTTTGTTTCACAGTAAAAAAAAATATAAAATTAAATCCACTTTTCCCCCTAAAGCACGGGTTCCCAACCCTGGTCCTTGCGGAACACCATCCTGCACATTTTAGTTGTTTCTCTGCTCCGACATACCTGATTTTCATTATTGAACAGGCTTCTGCAGAGCATGCGGAAGTAATAAATCAATGAATCAGGTGTGTTGGAGCAGGGAAACAACTAAAACATGCAGGATGGTGTTCCGCAAGGACCAGGGTTGGGACACATTGCAAAGTACTTCAAATGTTAACAGGAAGAAAAACTGCCAAACTCTTCCCGAAAAACAGATTCAAACCCTGTAGAGAGAAAAATTAATGGATTTAAATCTATACACCAGCAGCTTTAATACACATCTGAGTTTGTTTTCAGGTAAATAAACAAAACAAAACAAAAAAAAAAAAAATCAACCATACAGCCAAGGTAAAAATAAGATGGAAATAAAATTTGTTTCACTAATATTTCAGGAACTAGTTTCAAATACAGTATTTATGAATCAGTAGGTGGACTCAAACACAAAGTGTCCCAAGTGGAAATGTTCTTGAATTATTTTATTTTATTTCAACACGGCCAACAACAAAATCCTCTGTACAGAACTAAAGTCCACGCTTCCCTTGAAGGATGCTTATCACCCGCCAGGTTTTCTACTACAGTAATCCTACGTTGAAAAGATTAGTTCTTTTGGTCTTAAACATAATATGTCACATATTTTCTTATGGGAACTTCTAGTGCTCAGATTATGTGTTGGGGATGACTCTCAGATACTACCACACCAAACTTCAGCTCAGTATCCATAAAATCCTTTTTATTTCTAGTCATTTTTGTGTTGGCTAAGGTTGATTGATGTGGCAGCCATCTTGAATTGGTTTAACTCTACAAGTTATTAGTTACTGATTCACATCAAATAATAATAAAGTATTTTGTTAAAATCTGTTAAGATATATTTTTTAGATATTTTACTAACAGTACAAAAACAACCGGCTGATTTTACGTCCTGTTTTTCAATTTTATTTTTATTTTTAAGCTGCTCTCTTCTGCAGGCATCAAATGAACTCACAAAACATTTGGCATCCGTGCAAAGGGTTAAAAACTCCTGACAGACTTACACAAACCGTGAAAGGATTGAAAAACTATGTAATTTTCAACCATTTGAGCTTAAAGCAGTTGAAGATAAAGTGAGATGCCTGCAACTGAGTAAGGTCCAGAGATTTTCATACGTAAAACAAATAATAAATCAATTCAGGTAAAAGCAAAACTTCACATGGTTAAATCCAGAGGGAGCAGCTGTGAGTCCTGAGGATCCAGAACCTTCAGTCCTGAAATGAGACATCAGAAAAGCCACTACACTTTGACTTTTAACTTTAGGACCTCTCTCATCGTTCCACCCTGAGTTTAGTTGGTAGCCGGACCGCGGGTTCTTCACACTGAAGCACTAACACGTAACGTGTTGGCGCTAAGCTAACAGGCTGCTCTCATCTATCACCTGCTTACCAAAGACAGTCATCATGTGACATGAAACACAGAAGATAAGGGAGGAAATGAAGCGATGTGAGCTGAGAAGCTGCAGGAAAATTAAATGATGTGAAGACGTTTAAAGAAACTCAACATCTGGCCCAGCAGAGCCAGGGGTGTCGAACTCTGTTACCAAAAGGAGCCAAATTTTTTAAAACACTGTCCGAGCCATGGGCCACTTTCAGCTGATACATTAGCTCGAGTCAGATACATGATGTCGTTTCTTGGTTGCAGGTTCATGAACAAGAGTTTGATCCGTCTCATTTGACACAGTTAATCTGTCCACATCAGAATCAATAGTGATAAAATGACCCAGCCTTCTGTCTGGCTTCAAAGTTTGTCAGCTGGCAAAAAAAAGTCTACACTAAATTATGCATTTATCAGTTGTTGTTTTATTTAAAGAATGATAAGAGATCAATATTTTATCATTAATTGATCATCTTGGGGGACCAGATTTGGCCCATGGCTCTTGAGTTTGACACACCGGCACTGTCATCTGTTCCTCAGCTGTTGAGCTGTTAAATGTCTTCTTATCATGAACTTAAAGATGTCGTCGGCCTGAAGGCAGAGTGGATCCTCGGCGCCTGAAGGGGTCAAAGTTCAGCCACGCCCGTCTGTGTTCTCATTGCCGTCTTGTTTGTGCACGATGGATGTTTATTTCCAGACCACGTGTGGCGCGGAGATTTCCGTCTATAATCAATTCCAAAATGGCCTTGAATCTTTCCGCTCCGGTGCACGTGCAGCGCGTCTGTCCGTGCACGGAGGGGGTTATAATAAGGTGCTTTGTATAAAAAGTGACAATAACCTTTATTACAGATGTTGTGTATATCTTTGATATTCTAATGTTTATCCTATTTTGTGAAAAAGAGTGCATTTGGACAAACCCAGAAGCTAGTGATGTGTG
>JARVLU010000002.1:10315122-10326329 GCA_031762415.1 Simpsonichthys santanae | reverse complement strand
CCCCCCCCCCCCCCCCCCCCCCCCCCCCCCCCCCCCCCCCCCCCCCCCCCCCCCCCCCCCCCCCCCCCCCCACAAACGGTATCATTAAATTTAGGATGGCAGGTTTCATGAATAAAGAGTGAGTGAAAGTAAAAAAAAAAAAAAAAGAACTAGAATAACAAAACTGCATCACTGAGGCAGCAAATGAATCAGCTCAATTTCACCGGCTGACTCGAGGGCTAGACAGTCTGTCAGGGCAGCAAATAAGGATGAGTCATCCTGATTCACCGTCACTCACGGCGAAGGATTATCTTCACTGTAAAACACGCAGTTTTGACTTCCAACAAGCCCGAAAGGGACCTTCTCAAGCTCTCTGCTCTTCTGGACTTTGCAAATACTAATTTACTGAGACCCCCACCCCCCCACCCACCCACAACACACACAGCCTATCTTAATTGTGTAAACAGACACTCATATTTCATGTATTACCAATGAATAAAACCTAAACTTTACAAATTAGAACCCTGACCTTAAGACACACACACACACACACACACGCACGCACACACGGAGCATAATGCTCCGTTCAGCCCTGCAGCTACCAACATGTGACTCATCCATTAGCCTTTCTATGCCTGTCAGGATTCACCCAAAAAAACAGGCCACCGCGCACGCTCACGTGCACATTCATGAGAGACCTGCATTCCAATCTGTCTTTTGTGAGGATCAGCCTCCAGTAGAGAGGGGTTTCCAGATCTTGTGGGGGTGATATCTGAACAACCTTCAAAAGACCGGAGCTGCTTTGATCTGTGGAGTTACACTCGGCCCACATGTTCAGACACACGCAGTCCGTTACAGAGACTATCAGTCCGCTACAGATTCTAAACCCACAAAGAAATTGCTTTTTTCTTTTCCCGGGACCATATACAGTATTGATTACTGTATAACCAACTGAATTATTTTAACTAAAATAATCCTAAACAATTAAAAATAAATAAATAAATAATTTAAGGTAAATCATGAAATAGTACTCACAGCAAAGATGAGTGTTTGTTATAGGGAAACTGCTAAAGTGGCTGAAAATAGGTGAAACATTAAACATACGGCCATGTTTGTTTCCCTACACAGACTACAGCCTGATGTACGTCAGTCATGTGAATCAACTGTCTACCTGGTTTTAAGTGCTTTGTTTATATTGAGTGTGGACCCATATTTCAGATTTGCATATTAATATACAGTACTGTATATCTAGAAAAACTATGTAAACTCTTTCAAACTGCACCATTTAATATAGTTTGGAATAAACCATTTGATGTTTTATTCCATAGTTTGCAAAGATTACTTTTAATTATCAAGCTAATACACTTTTTAATTTTTATTTGATAAACGTGTTTAACAGCTGCAGTTGTTAACAAAATGACTTTAAAAGCAAACATGCTTTCAAAACTCGAAACTTCCTTAGATAGAGAACTTTACTAATTGGATTTCTATGTATGTAAATGTTCCTGTAAAGTGACCTGAGACAACTTTGTTGTGATTTGGCGCTATATAAATAAAGTGAATTGAATTAAAAACTAGATGGACAAGAGTTGGATGAATGAAGAGGAAAAAAAAGAAGCAAAAAAAAATCTGTCTAAAGCAACTTATTTTAACTTTTGTGTAAACAAGACTTTAAATCAGAAGCTTTGTTTTACACAGTGGACAGAAAGAAACATGTACAACAAAAGAAAAATAATGTTCTTGGGAACAGGCAAGACATACCTTTACACTGCTTAACCACCATCCACACTTTCAGTTTATTTTTTATAGCACATTTTAAAAACAAACACTTGTTGAACAAAATGTTGTGCAAAAGTTTAAATAATAAAGCTGTGCAAGGTGAATTAAACAAAAAATTTAAAGTAAATCAAATAAAAAGTAAAACTAATAAAAAGAAACAAAAGAAATTCTAGACATTTGATTGACTGCAACTACAAGCCAATGAAAAGAAAAGGGTTTTCGGCAAAGATTAGTTTAGGCAGAAGAAAAAGTATGTAGCCTACTGTAAGTAATGGGCTCAGCAACTTTGTAAAAAATAAAATAAAATTAAAAAATTAAAAATTTAGTCTGAATAAGACCTGCAGAGAGGTTCTGTGCTCCTCTTGGTTTCTACTCGACAACAAAAGTGTGCACGTGTGTGTGTACGGATGTGTGTGCTGTACCTGCTTTTGGGCCATGGTGGCTCTCATCTAGCACCAGGCTGTTCATACACTTCAGCTCCCAGTCTTGGACCTCAGTATTCCACAGGGCAGGAGCTAACACAGAGTACTGGGCTCTACGATCGAAAAGGGAAGGAAATACAGAGATGAACTGATTCCAGTCGATGGCTGCAAAGAGAAACTGTTTTAATGCTTGGCCCTAATCATATTAAGCAGTGGCATAAAAATTGAATCACATCAGCAAATTAAAAACGACTGCATGAATAAAATAAAATAAAACAAAAATGCTGAATGACACAAAAATCTAAGCATCAGCCCAACTGAACTGTTGTGGTTGGGATCTCAAGAGCTGTGCATAAACTGCCCACAAACCTCGATAAATTTAAGAAATATTGTGGGCCAATTTATTTTCCAAAATGATGTTAGAGTCAGATAGGACAAACAGAAGATTATTTCTGCCAAACCTGATTGTAAAAACTTCTGAATTATAGAGTATGCTTAATTTTTCCCACAAACTCTGCTTTTTGGCTTGGTTTTGTTGAGCATCTGTGGCTTTACATAATTTTAGGCCTATTAAAAACCACATCATTTTTTTTTTGTTACGGTTTGTTTTGAGGAGAAAAAAAAAAGACTAAAAGATGTGCTCTTTTAATTTTTTTTGAAGAGTTTGTTATTTTTGACAGCATGATTCTGCCAAATTATTGGCACATATTTTGCAAAGGTTTAAAGACATACAATATGATAAGGCTCGAAAGCTGATCATCATGTTTTGATTTTCTGTATCATGTTACACAAAATAAAACCTCTGCAGGGAAAAGATTTAAATAGAGCAATGAAAACCTTTGAAAAATCATTATGCACAGAGATAGAAAATATGCACACAGGACTGATTCATTAATTGAGCCCCAGATTGAGGAGTTTTGAAAATTGAAATGTTTTACTGAGAAGGGTTGGGAAAAGAAACCGTCTTAGCTGAAGCCAGCCTCGTCACTGAAATATAAAGGATGTGTCAACCTCTTAAGCTGAATGAAGGCGTCACTGTGACAATAAGGGATAAACGAATGAAAGAAACGAGGGACAGAGCAAGGCAGAGGGCACACAGAAAGAAAATAGAGAGTGGGAGGGAGAGTAGAAAGAGAGCAGGAACAAGAAAAATCAACTCTAAACAGCACAACTAAAAAGAAAACAGACATTTAAAGAGAGATTTGAAAAAGTCAGATGGGTTGTAAGCTGTGTGGGAGCTTGCTGTTTACCAAGAACAGAAATGTAGGTCAATAATGCATGAAGTTTAAATTAAAGTCTGTTCTTAAAATTATATTTAATTCAACATTAAATAAGAATGGAGCTGAGGTTTGTGCAGTTTACGGTGCATTAACCCAATAAATCATTTATATAAGTCATGACTGCATCAAAAAATGGTCAAGCCATTAAAAAAAAACTTTGGAAATGTAAAACAAAACATTACAATTATGTGAAATAAAAATGACAGCAAAAATCATTACATAAATTCAGTAAAATTGGAAGCTATGCAAGTACAATTAAAATATTGTGCATAAATACAGATCTCAGTAATATACTGTATTTACACAGTTATTTCTTGCTTTGCTACTTTTTACACAACAAACTCTGCAGTGTCTACTATATCGTTGTTGTCAGGCATAGTTTCTTTTATCATGAATATAAAATGTTGTGCACCTCACAAAGAGGATCATGTTGCCAAAATGTGTAAATTTGAATACTGGAAAAGTACTTTTTTCAATTTTTTTTTATTATTATGAAAAAAGGCAAACAGCATTTCCAAGTTTGTCTAAATAAATAAATACTGTAAATGTACCAGATGTTTTGACGACGTGCCACACAGGAAAGGAACAGAAGCGTTAGCGCAAGAAGCTGCACTTTAATGGGTGACATTGGGTTTGCTGGGTGTCATTACTGCAGCCAAAGACTGAGGAGACAGCTGTCAGAAGAGATTAATTCAGTTCTCAGCTCATCTTTAATGAGAACAGCATGTGTTGCTGTTTGACACATTTATATCAATCACAGTGTTAAGGTGCCTTTCTGCCTCCTTTATTTTTTACCTTGTTTTTTGACCTCAACATTTAGTGATACATTTTTTCAGCCACTTCTCTGACCCTCCATTCATTGCTTCTTTCCCACCCTCTGCTCCCCCGCTAACCCCTTCCCCTCTTTCTTCAGCAGGATCTTCCCAGTGTAAGGAGATCCTGCCCTGAGAGGCTGTCCCACCATTTACAGCTGACTTCTGACCAACCTGTCGTAACAAAGCCATGCAGGCCACAGGGGCTTCTCAATGTGATGTGATGGCAGGCTACCCACACAACGCCAGAGCGAGAACAAAAACAGGTTTGTCAGCGCTGCCCTTAATGCATTTATGAACAAGCAGTAATGTTCCTTAAGTGGATCCAACAGACTTTTTTTTTTTTTTTTTAAACAAAATATCCATTATTCAGTGGAAACTCAAATAAGCTATAGAGTGCTTTGAGAAAGTCTTTAAGATCCAGATCATCAATTAAATGGCTGCAAACAAGTCTCCATAACAATTTTACAAACATTTTTTTCTTTCGGCCACATCAAAAAGTGCTTCATCATGGCCTGATTAAAGAAGCTACTTGGCTTTGCAGACTATTTATCCAGGGTTTGCTTCTCTTTGTCAAAGCTAAGCAAACTTTGGTTCAAACTTTTATACAAAAAGAAGCTTCACGTGCAACGTTTAAAGCAGCTGAAAGTGTATTTAGTAAAACAGATATAATAAAATGGATTATAGTAGTTACTTTGCACCAGTTTGTCACAAAGACACACACAAAACCAGTGCACTTACCAAGTTGCTATAACTACAGCCCCATGTCAACAAAACACGTCTGCAGGCGTGTGACATTTACATCCAACACAGAGAGAGATGGAAGCTTGACTGAAAGCTGCATGGGGCGACACTGAAAGGACTAATTCAGTGAAAAGGATGTTTCTTCAAACAAGCACAGAACATCCTCAGAAAAACAAGGACAGCCTGTTTATTTTTTCTGGAAATTTTGTGTCAAAACATCTTCAGCTCTGATAAGTTGATTGATATTCATGAGCTGCCTGCGGTTTTATTTTGGGTTGAGACTAAAAACTCGAGCTCTCAGCTGAATGTCCCAGAACTGTTCGGTACATTTCCTTAGAAGATTTGATGCGGACTGGAAACTCATGAGGACGGTCTGGAGGAATATTTAAAAAGATTTTCTCTCAGGCAACAACTCGTATGTTTTGGTGAACAAAATATGGAATATCAACAACTAAAAACATAATATTTATGTTTTCTTTTTTCCATCAACATATTTGTGCTTATAACAACCACAACAATCTGAGTGCACAATTAGTGTGATGTCAAAATGTCAAAGCTCACTTACACGTCCACAGGTACTCTGAGCAGCAGGGGTAACATGGCTCCTTCATCATTCAGGTCCATCAGTCGAGGCGCCAGAAGCTCAACGATGGTCAGAGCTGCACGATACACAGCTTGTAGGCCTGGGGAGGGGAAGTCAGATTAAAAATAATAATACAATAATACACTAAAATTGCCGGTATATGAAATTTCATGGTAAATGTGCATTGAGGCCACAAAGATGACTGAAGTGAGGACACTGAAAGAACATGGGCCTGACATCAGTGGATAGAATTATAACACTGAAAGACATTATAGAAGAAAAAAAATGAACAAGAATCCAGTGAGTGACTAAAAGTCATCAAAGAAATGTGTATTTTGTCCTGGTGCTCAGTTGGAAATGGGTAGATTGCCCTCTCTGGGGTGGAGGTGAGGAGCTGCCTCAAGTGGAGGAGTTGAAGTACAGTATTTTGGGTTTTATTCATGTGTGAGGTAAGAACGGAGCGTGAGATTGACAGATGGGTTTTGCAGATGGTCTGTTGTAGTGAAGAGGGAGCTGAGCTGCAGGGTGAAGCTCTCGGTTTACCAGTTGCTCTGTTGGCAATGTCCCTAGCTTCACTTATGTTCAAACTCTGGAGGGTGGCCAAAAGAACAAGACTGATAACAAATACAAGTGGCCGCAATTGGACATTTTGCAGGGTAGCTCTCCCTTCAAGACAGGGTGATAAGTTCAGTAATACAGGAGAGACTAAGAGTAGAGCTGCTGCTCCTCCACATCCAGAGGAGACCATTGAGGCAATTCAGGCATCTGGTAGGGATGACCCCCGGACGCCTCCATAGAAAGGTTTTTCAGGCCTGTCCAACTGACAGGAGACTTCTGTGAAGATCCAGGACATGTTAGAGAGTAAGTCTCAGCTGGCCTGGGAATGCCTTTGAGCCCTGCCAGAAGAGCTGGAAGAGGTGGCTGTGGAAAGATGTCTGGACCTCCCTGCTCAAACTGCTGCCCCTGTAACCTGACTCCGGTACAAGCAGCAGGAGAGCAGAAAGATGTTAGGACTGCAAAAGTTTATTTTATTGTTCATTAAAGCACACAAAATAACAGGAAAAAAAAATGAATGAATGAAAATAGATCACAAAGAGGTAAAGTAGTTAATTTTTCAGAATGAAAAACTAAAAGGATAGATCTCAGTATCCTGGTGCATATATAATAATCCAGGTAGAAAAATCTAAAACAGTCAGGTCCTCTGGATGTTCAAAAAACAAACAAAAAAAAAAAAAAAAAAAATTGTAGAAATGTTTTGTCTTTCATCCTGAAAGACTTCTTCATTCTGAAGAGCTGTATTCAGCTCAGTCATATAAATAGCACATTTTCTTAGTGGATCAACCAGTTTGTTGTTGACATTCAAAACTAGCTGTTCACATGAGTAAGGAGGACCATCAGCTCCTCAGACAGAATAAGTTTTTTTTTGGGATAAAAGACGAAACGTTTCTATTTGTTTGTTTGTTTTTGAACGTCCAGAGGACCCGACTCAACTTTTTTAGATAGAGCTCAGTGCACCAGTGTTTTACTACATTTGAGCTTTAAAAAACATAGATAAATCTGCTTTCTTTTATGCATGTGTCAACCTTGTAGCATGATGAGATCCCAGACAGCAAGAACAGAGTCCCAGCAGGGAAGGGAAGTGAAGAGAGTGAGGAACCACGGCATAACAAAGTGGACTGATGAGACTCCTGCCGAGTCCTGCAGAGAGGTTGATAAAAACAGGAAGACTTGATTTAACAGAATCACAAAAATATATTCAGAACTTATTTAATAGTTTCAGCAAAAACAATCTCTCAGTTTAACCAAAAGCACCCATGCACAGAAAATATGCACTTTCATAAAGTCTAACCTAAAAACTATTGGTGGGTTTCCCTCAAGGATGTCTGTCATTTTTAAACATCTAACAGTTTGGCTGGAAGACCAGTAAAACAGTGTCAGAATAAAAAAAATAAAGAAATAAAACAGTAATAATAATGTGATTTTGTTTTTTTGCTATAGATTGTCCACTGCCTCAGAATCAGAGCAAGTTAAAAAAAGTCTTCAGTTCACATTAAACACGCATTAAGCCTTTGTTATCTCAGATCTGTTGGACAAAGCTCAAGTACAACAACGTGCTTACAGTTGCCTCAACTCTGCTGAACCGTTTGATTACAGAGATGCTGATTTGTGATCTTTAATTGCCTTTTCTCTGTTGTGTTTACAACAAATCCTAACATTGTGTGGGTGTGTGCACGTGAGGGTAGCTTTTCTCCCAGATCTGCTGAGTCAACATGAAGGATAAAAATCCCTTTCCAGACATCTGTGCACAAAACGCTGCATTCAAGTGACGTAGGGACAATTAGGGTTGTTTTTCTTTTATTCAAGGTTTAAGATTTTTATGTTTAACAGGTCAAAGTTTTACATCTGCAATGTTGCACATGACAAAAATTAAAATCTGCATGTTCTAGTTTTGAACTTGAAATTGCTTGAAAGGAAACTACTACAAACATTCCCTGTTGCTAGAAGGACCCTTTTGCTATCACAAACTGAACCCAGGCCTGGTTCACTTTACAAAACGCCATCATGTCACACAATAATATTTTAATGCAGTAAAAACAAAATTATGAATAAATCCATACAGAAAACAAAACACTGACAGCATTTAGATAAGCTGAAACAAGTAGTTCTGCTCATGTTTGAACACTGGCACTAAAGAGAGGAGGAAAAGGACAAGACTGACGACCACAGCTGAGGAATCTTAAAAGTTATCTGTAAGGATATTAAAAAAATCTGTTACATCTCTGGTGTAATTGAGCCTCGATTTAAAAATGTTTGTTTATTCTAAAACTAAAGAATGTAAATTAAATACAAGTTGAGATAAAATATTTTGCAATGTCCACAGGTACACAAAATGAATGAGTCATGTGATTGCTGTAGTTTGTGACACTGATTCCTGCAAAGCTAAAACGAAATATGTGAAATGTGCAAACAACCACAAAATCTTTCTTCTTTTTCTTTCGGCTTTTCCCTTTTCAGGGGTTGTCACAGCGAGTCATCCTCCTCCAACTCACTCTGTCCTCACTCCAACTACCTTCATGTCCTCTCTAACTGCATCCATATATCTCCTATTTGGCCTCTCTCTGTCTTTTTCCTGGCAGCTGCATTTCTAATGTCCTTCTACCAATATACCCTCTGCCTCTCCTCTGGACATGTCCAAACCATCTCAGTCTGGCCTCTCTAACTTTATCTCCCAGTTGTTCAACCAGTGCTGTACCTCTGATGATCTCTTTCCACAGAGCCAATCCTTGATGTAATTCCACCTTGAAGCGATCTGTCACATCACCACTGTCCTGCTGTCCTCATACATGTCCTGTACTAGTATAACATGCTTCTCTGCCACTCCAAATTTCCTCATACAGCACCACACCTCCTCCCTCTGCACCCTATGTTATTTTTAAAGACACAATGGAGTTCTTTCTGACCCTCTCTGTATTTCTCCATCAGCATCCTCAAAGCAAACATGACATCTGTAGCACTCGTTCTTGGCATGAAACCAAAATTGTTACCTCTCAAGTCTATAGCTTCTACAACTCTTCCAGATCTTTATCGTGTGGCTCATCAACCCCCATAGTTGCTACAACTCTGGACATCGCCTTTGTAAACGTTGGGGTTAGTTAGTGGTCCATTTACCAGACTGTCGCGTCTGATTCAAATAAAAATCATTGTCAGTGTTTTAATGAACTGGGAAATTACGAGGAGATGGTTCTGATTAATTTACTGGATCAGTCTGAAGAGCATCTTGTTTGTGAATGTGAGGATGTGAGCAAAGATGTTCACAGTCAGACAACACAAAACTTGATGCTGATTCAAACTTGGGCTGTGGCACCTCAACGTTTTCTAGAAAGTGATGTTCTTCCGTCAGAACCTGACTGTTGTTCTGAGTTCTGCTCATTGAAACCAGCATTTTAATGGATCAGACAAAGATCTGCTGTGTGACCATTTCTACCCTCATTCAACTACACCTGTTTATTTTACAAGAGATTGACTTCTGCTCCAGATGTTGCCTGCCTGAATGTTATTGCCAGCTGTTTGAAAAGCTGCTGGTGTCGTTTTTCACTTTAAACTGTAGAGGGCAGAAAAGACCTGCAAGTTTTTGTACAACAATACAGTTTACAGTACAGTACTGTATTCTGTTCACAAATTCCAACTGCCTAAACTATTTCTTTATTACTCATAAACAGCTGTCTATGTTAATCAGCTATAGTTAAGTTTGAATATTCCTCATATTGGGAGAAACATAGCTCAGTTAGGAGAAAGTTTTTGTTCCATCATAATACAAATAAAAGGTAATTGTCATTTAAAAAAAAAAAAATCAAAGCTCATATAACTTTGTCACTCCATTTCAACAGCTTTATATGCAGATTGCAACCAAACATAATTTAAATAATTTTATTGCTGCAGATTTTATGTTATTCAAAGGAAAGTCACAATAGATATTATATTCAATATCCTTGTTTTGTAAGTCTTGCCTGAAAAATAAAATAAATGAAAACTGAATTAATGTGTTTATGAAGTCAACTCTGATTTTAAAAGGTACATAAATAAATGAAAGCATGAAATATTATTCCATTCTTATTAAAGCTGCAAATTTACTTATTTACGCCTGACATGCAGAAAACACCTCAACATGTTGCTCCTGGTTAGTCCAACTTGTTCGAACATAATCCAAAGAGGAAACATGGACTTTAGCATGGCTCAAAGTTTAGATCTTCACATCTTTGTCAAGCTTTAAGGAACACTGATGTCAGCTGCAGTCCAAATGTAGTTTAAAAAAAAAAGCAGACTTTTAGCTAAAACAAAGCAGCTAACTTTGAAAATACCCGTTGGAAAAATAAAATTCACCATGCTCTTTTAGCCTTCAACCAACCTTCAGCCACTTTTAGCTTTGGGTTAGATTTTTGTTACTTTTAGCTAGTCTTTTATTACTTTTAATCTTTAGTTAGTTTTGCTAGTTTTACAAACTACTTTTAGTTTTTAGCTAGTGTTTAGCTTTTATTTATTTACCTTTAGTGTTTCTGCTTAAGGGTTTAGCTTTTGTTATTCTTTTTTTAGCTTGCATATTTTTAGCTTTTAGCTTGTGTTAGCTTTTAGCTAGTATTTTGGTTGTTTAAGCTTTTAGCTGCTGATAGCCTTTTGCAGCTTTTAGCTTGTTTGATCTATTTAAGCTTGTGTTATCCTTTTGTCACTTTTTATCTATTCCTGCTTTTTTTTAACCATTAGTTTGGATTTTGGTTATTTTAAATTTTAGCTACGGTTTAGTTTAGTTTAGTTTAGCATATACAGTACTGTACTTTACTTTTTTTTTTTTTTTTTTTTTTAGCTTTTAGCTAGTGTTTGCTCATTTTTGCTATAGTTTATAGCTTTTAGCTAGTGTTTTTACCCTGACATTATCTTCAAACTGTGGCCTCTTGTAGCTCTGCACCAGTTATGTAACCTCACAGATGGCATGAGGAAAAACTCATCATATATATACTGTATATATATATATATAAATATAAACATCATGAAGTGTGATTGTGGGTCCAATCAGACAGCAGCTGATCCGGGACCAGCTGGAGGTGCAGAGGAT
>JARVLU010000002.1:10300939-10311019 GCA_031762415.1 Simpsonichthys santanae | reverse complement strand
TTCTGTCAGTTTAAACTTTTGATCTGTGATTTGTGTTCTATTCTGAATAAAATATTAGATGTTGGCACCTCCACATCCATGCATTCAGTTTTTATTCACAATTAGTTTAGTGTCCCAACTTTTTTGGACTCCAGTTTGTATATTTGGCAAGTAAAATTTCAAAGCAGTAAAATAATTCAATTTATTAAGTTTTAGCTTAAAGTCAACATTACTCAATTTCAAAATCTGCACATTTTAATATTTGTAGTGTGAATCAGATGTTTTGTGTCAACAAGCATTAGTTTTTTTGGACAATAAAAACATTGGTGCCTCATTCAAACTGAAGTTGTTTTGTAAAAAAAAAAAAAAGTATATTTTTTTTCAATGTTTTGAAAGAATACAAGAAATAAACCATTAGTGTAATTATTATTTAGATAATACAATCTAATGTCAACAATGAAAAGTCATCAAATTTCAGAATTAAAGGCAAGCTTTACAAAATGTACTTTCTTGACAAAAATTTTAACTAAAAGAAAACAAAAAACAAACCTAGCATTTCTTGAAGGGATGCAAATCACTATAGCCAGTAGTTTTTGAAGAAGGTAAATGCAACTTGCAAAATGTGTTACAGTACTCATAAAAGGTGCTAAGGATGAATCTCAGCTACTTTCATGCCAAATTTAATTCAGTTTTGGTAAAATTGGCTAAGTTATAGCTATTTTTGTGTTTGATGAGGTCAGTAAGCTGTGGCATCTTCTTTAATTGGATGCAAGGAGCTTTAAACCTCAAATCTGGAAACACAAAAATATGAATTTGTTATCTTGCTGAATTAACTTGAGTATTTTGCTATAAAGCAAGTTGTTCTGTTTCTTCATACATTGGGCCGACAGATTCATAACATTCTACCTGATAGTTGAAGTCACTACTTTCTCTCAAAGTGTCTATGTTGAGGAGGCACTTCCACACACTTCCTCTCAGGCTGGGAGGAATGCCCATCCGAATAAAACGCTCAATCTGAAAAATAAAAAAAATACGCTCATGCAACAACATAAACATTTTTCCCTTTTTAAAAAGATTTTACAAAACTCACCTGACTCTTGCAGATGAAACTGGCTCCATTCCAGTAGCTGAGCAGCTCACAAAGCTCTTTAACTCTGGCTGCACTCAGCTGGGGGTAACTACCAACAAAACAAGGTTAAGATTCATCAACCTTTGGATTAGGTCACTTTCTGCTACAGAAACCTTAATGTTGGATAAAAGTAAGAATGATCTCAACAGATCTAATGAGAGACATTTGAAATCCTCTTTTTAAAGCACTAAATAATTTATTTATGCTGTTTTATTGTTATTTTACAAAAATAACCATTAAAACAGCGACATTAAAAATGTGGAAAAATCTGACCTGTATGACTTTCCATTATTACTTCACCAGAAAAGCTCAATTTGAGTTTATCTGTGTAAACATCGTAATTTACAACAATGAGCTCTAATAATTAAGTGTTTTTGTTTGTTTATTCAAACAAAACAAGGTGCAAGGACAAAAGAAGGTACAGTCTACTGTATTTGAAACAACAAATAATATAAATAACTTAATATAATTAACCTCATAAGTTAGTTTTATTCCCCACTACTATTTTACGGTTAATTGCTATGAACCTGTCCCGCACCTGTAATCGTGACATCGGTGATGAAGTTTCCGGTCCTTTTTTTTAGTTAAAGCAAAGCCGAATTCGTCAAAACGTAAACTTTCACTGCGTCTTTTAAACGTTGAGCTTCTTCTGCCGACGGTGCTGCTGTTTCTCTTTCCCATGTTTAAAAAATTTACTGATTTTCTTCTTCGTTTCTAAAACAATAACATAAAACCACTGCTGTGTTTGTGAACCGCTGTCAGTCAAACCAACGGTTGCTCTAGCACCGCCCCTTTTTCTACGTCATCGTAACTTTAAAAATGGGCGGGATAAACCGAAGATTTTTTTCCCCCTCTTAATCTTTATTGAAAAATTAACAATTACAAACACAACGAAAAACAAGGTAAAATGTTTATTTATTTTAAGGTAAAATATTCAAAACTTTGATCTCCCGTTAATCATTTTGCTTAGGCCACAAAACTGTGTCACCTGTCAACATTGCTATACATTATACTCTATACATCATAAGACTGCCTACAATGAATATTTATTTATTATTTAATGTAATTACTAAAGCTTGTGAGTTGTGACATTGAGTCAAATAAGAGCCCATGGGAAGTTTTCTTCTCGTTAATGGGTCTTTGCTGCCCTCTTGTGGACAATAAACAGAGGCTGTACTGATTTTAAAGCCAGGAGAACCTCACTGTTATCTGACAGTAAAATATTTTTTATGTAAACACTTACCATACTATCACACATATTTTTTTCTTGTATCAAATAGTTAATTAAAATACTGTCACTTTAAAATGATTCGTGGAAATAGAAATAAACAAACTTAAAGGGGTTTTCTCTTGTGGCCTTTTTGCGCTTTTCAGTCACCATATTTGGTCATTCAAACTAACGTTTCCGTTGTAGAGTTTCAAAATAAAAGTACCTTTTCATTATTTAACTCAACATGTACTGTACTGTATTATCACTTAACATTTTGTTCACATACATTTTAGAATGGGTAGGCTATATTATGTAGTTTCAGATCTGCATTTAACAATTGTTAAATAAAAGAAAACCATATACCGGTAGTCCTTTTTTGCAGTTTATTAAAAAAAAAAAAAAAAAAAAAAAAAAAAAAAAAAAACACAACAAAAAAAAAAACGCCATTGCATGAAATGAAAATTACAATTGCTTATTCTAGATTATTTTGAAGGTAAAGTACACATGGATCTTTTATTACAAAGCAATGCAAAATAATGATCAGTCTGTTCAAAATATTCTGAAAATGCACAAAAATATTTCAATGTTTTAATACAAACTTAAAAGCCTTTACAATGAATGAAATATCTTTTTTTTATTGTTGTTAATGCTGTTGTCACTGGCAATCCATTGCCAGCAAAGGATTATTGAAGAAAAACAATTTAAATGATATTTTCTATCAATGTTTATTATAATTCTTATTTTTATTCGATTTTTTTTCATATAATTGCTATGTGCATGTTCTACGATACAGCATCAAGAAAGTTGTAGACATCAGTATGTTACTCTGCAACAGATTTGTCAGTGATGCGTGTCTCCACTTTATAAACTGTCTGGTAGCCGTCATCCCAGGCATACAGCTGTTTGTCTCCAGGGTGATAATGGATGCTGCTGTGGCTGGTGTAGCGCTTTGGGAAGAACATCACTGGACTCTCATTGCTGTCAGGAAATAAAAGAGCAATTGGCTTTTAGACAATAGTTTAGTAAAGAAATTATCTTCATGAAAGGAGTCAAACAGTTGTGGAAAGATGGTGCATCCTGTAAATGCGAACCTGTGGATGGTGTCATGGATGTCGTACAGACACTGGATGGTGGAGCGTCCTCCAAAGCGTGTGTTGTAGACCACATAAAGGGTCCCACACATCAAGAAGGCTCCTTCAGCATCCCTGCTTCTGCACTGGGTATCCCAGGTATACTCCACAGACAAAGTTCCTAATAACAACAAACAGAAAGAATATTAATATGTGCCAGATTGCATATAGTTCAAGTTCTAGAATCTTTATAATCCCCAAGATGAATTTGTTTCACAGTCATACAAAACATCTACACTAGATAAGACATTGAGACATTAAAATAATGGTAAAAAAAACGTTGTTTGTTGAGATGCATGATAGCTACAGTGTTGAATGAGTTTTTCAGTCTGTTTGTCCCACAAACCTGTGTCCAGATGAAAACAATCTGAACTCACCATGAAGTGGATGATCAGGATCTGCCAGAATCAGCCTGGCCTTGTTCACTGACCTGGCCTTGTTCAGTGAAGTTCATAGGGCTATGCAAACTAAAAGTGTGTCTTCAAGTTTGACCAAGGTTCTTAGAGAACTTGCTGCAGTTCTTTTGTGGATTTACAACGTTTTGTTGTGTATTGTGATATTTAAAATATTAATAAAATAAATAAGGGTTGTTGTCACTACCTTTATCCAGTTTGGTAATGATCAGGTTGCCTCCGAACTCAGGATCAGCATGAATAACCCAGAGGCCGAGCTCATCAACAGCCATGTCCAGGTAGGTGTTGGGATTCAGGCTGTAAACGGGAAGTTGACCTGCTCCTGGAAGCAGAGTGCTATCCACTACAGTACCGTTCAGTAGATCCACCTTTTTTGAGAGGAGGAAACGGTTGGAATCAGAAATATTTCAAGCCATTTCAAAAGATGAGTTGTCTAGGTGTTGCCTCAAAAGATTCATAAACATTGCTTGGTTTTATTTTCTGAAAGCGATTTGCCGGCACGGACTCCAAAACACTCAAAAAGTGTCTTGAGAAAAAGTTGCTTCAGTGGAACAAACTTGTTTCTTTTGGCTCTGTGGTCTCACTGACCTCAACTAACAGAGAATGAGAGGAAACAGCTCAGAACCCACTCCCAGATGACGAAGCTCCTGCAAAGTGTTCAGACTCTGAACAGCTGCTCTGCACTTCAACAAAACTCTGCTTTAATATCAGCTGTAGATGGTAAATTGTGCAGTTGGTTGCAACTCCACAGAACAAACAGTTTCACTCCACCTTACTGGATTAAAACCAGTTCATATGAAGAGACACGTCTTGTTAGCGTGAAGCAGGTTTTAGTTTCCTCATCTCACTCACAAACCTTCAATATCTGGTTGGGTGTATCTGCTTTGTGGTAATAGAGGAATCCGTTATAGACCACGTGACCTGTGCCGTGCCAGGAAAAAGGCAGCTGCAGCACCTTGGCTGGGAGAGAAGAAGTCTTTGCAAAGTTCTCAACAGAAGAAAACTCCAGAACGGTGTCGTTACGAAGCCCACTGAGCAGGTACACCTGAAACACGGTCAGATCAAAGGAGTTAACTTAAACAGGTAGCCTGTCTAATATTCACAGTATTAAAGCATAAAAACAGCAATTATTTGTAAAAAATAAAAAAGTTAACTCTGTTGTAAAATTCACCAAAAGTATAATGTTTATTATTACATTGAGAACAGCTGCTTCTTTTAGATTTGAGCTAGCCTTTTGATACTTTTGGCAATTTTAATATTCATTATTGTTGTTATTATAGTTATTTATTTATATTCATAGTTAATATGTTTGGCTACCCAATCTGCTATTCATATGCATCTTCTCACAACAAACTCATGTTCAGGCTTTACACCACATTATGCTACATTATTATAGTTTAGTATCTTAGATCCTCTTCATATTTTATATCTTTGCTATTTTTTTGGTGTAACTGAGACCTTGAGTATACAATTTTGTTCCACCTCATGTACCACATGTGATTCGAATGACAATAAAGAACCTGTTGTAACAGGTATCCTTGCTGGTGCAGATAAACCCAGCAGTGCAGGCAGGCAGTAGCAGACTCAGGAGATTATGAAATAAATAATTTACAGTATTTACAAAAACAAAAGGCTGTCAGGGCAGCAAGAATTCCATGAATCACAAGGCACAGACAGGACAATGCCAGGACAAAGGACTAACGCAGAGACACAGACTACTATATGACTAACAGACAAACCAACTGTGAGGACACACAGCTGAAACACATCAGGGGAAATGATAAACTGGGAAATCATACATTAGGAAAACACAAACCCTAGAAAACAGAACCTGAGGATAAGGACAAAAGACATAAACACAACACAAGATGGGGCTAGACACCAGGAAACAGACCACAATCCTTACAGAACCTTGAACCTAATCTTTTATTTTGAGCTTAGCTACATTTTGTATAGAAGTTACTGAAAACATAAAATAAACTTGTTACCTGTAAAAAAAAAAAAAAACTATCTCTTTTTAGGTTTTGATAGTGGGCAGCTTCTTTTAGCATCTAGCTAGCCTTTTGCTGCTTTTAGCAGCTATTAGTTTGCTATACTTCAAGCTAGCCTTTTGATACTTTTAGCTTATGTTTAGCTACTTTTAACTAAAAACCATTGCTGAAAATCCATAAAGACAACTTGATAATGGTTAAAAAAAAAAAAAAAAAAAAAAACATGATTTTGGAAGAATATGCTTGTTATTGGCTTTGTTGTGAGCAACACATGTCAATATCAAAGCTAGAACTTGGCTTCTTTTAGCTTTTAGCTATGGCATTACTGTTTTAAACATATATATAGTGTTTTAATTATTTTTAGTCAGCTTGTTTTTTCTTTAGTGTGTTGCTCCTTCTACATTTTAGCTAATGTTCTGCTTCTTTTAGCTAGACTTTTGCTACTAAAACCTAGCTTTTTGATAATAGAGAAATAATCAAATGCTGTCCATTAGCAGCTCCATTCAGAGGATAGAAAAAAGTTTGGCTGTTACTGTGAACACTCCAACATCACAGACCTTAGCTGATCCTTCAGACGGGTCCTTAAACCAGGAACCGTTTGGGTCTCCTGCCTTCTTCACGATCTTCAGGGACTTTATTTGACTCACAGCTGTGCTGCAGTCTGACAGACACAAAAACACAACTTACTTTGTATTTTATCTGCAAAATGCTCTTTAATATTTGTTCCACTCATTCTGAATCCAAACTTCGACTCTCCTCACCGTTCTCCACGTTGAGCTTGGCCTTCGTTTTGATCTGCTCCAGTTCTGCAGCCTTTATCTGTTGTTCCAGCAGCGCCTCCTCCATCTCAATGTCAGACTGAGTGGGAATTTTATTTTCCAAATACTCCAGCTCTCCTTCCACCCGCTCAACACGTGCAGAGACACTGTCCATCTGGCTCTTCACTTCTGACCTTGAAGCACATTTAATACTTGTGTGATGAGCTTTTGATTTATGGTCATTTGGACGGTTTATTCATTTCATGTATGTTTGGGCTGAGCTTCAGGCAGAACTGACCTCAGCATGCTGAGTGTGGACTGATGACCCCTGATCTCAGAGGACAGGTCATACGTTTTCTGGGTGATGCTCAGTGTGTTTTGCTCACACTGATTCAGACGCTCCTGATTAAGAAAAAGTGAATGCAAAAATAAAAAACGGAGTTCTCCAAGACATTTAGGAGCAAACAACGACCATGACATACCAACACTGCTTTTCATGCATTTGAACAAAATGAAGCAAAATAGAAAAATAAATAACAAACTGCTGCTGCTTTTATTGTTCACCCTAGCTTTTAACTAATGTTTTGCAGCATTTAGCTAAAGTTTTGCTCTTTCAAGTTTCAACAAGGGTTTTGCATTTTTTTTAGCTTTTAGCTAATGTTCTGCTTTTTTAATAGCTTTAACAACTCAGTTTGAGCTTCTTCAACAAAGGTTAGCACTTTGCATTCACTATAAATTTCAGCTTGTTATGCTCCTTTTGCCTTTTTAGCTACTTTTCAGCTGCTTGTTGCTCATTTCAGCTTTTTTCAGATAATTTCTACGTTTTGTGCTCATTTCTGCTTCTTTCAGCCTAATGGCCTGTTTTCTTTTGTTAATTTCAGCTTGTTCTACCTTTTCAGCTACGTTTTAGGAAACTTTAAGCTAGTTTCAGAAGTTTTCTGATAAATTCAAGTTTTACTTGATAATTCTGACTACTTTCAGCCTAATTAAATTCTTTCTGCTTCAGTTTGTTATGCTACTTTCATCTTTTTCTGCCATTTCAGCTACTCGGCTGTTTTATGCAAATGTTAGCTTTTTCAGCTAATTCCACATTTTTCAACTGATTTCAGCTCTTTCCACTTTCTTCTCAAAGGTTAACCTTCTTTCTGCCTTTTTTGACTACTTCATCTATGTTTTTTTTTTTTTGTGTGTGTGTGTGCTAGTTTTAGCTTTGTTGGCTGATTTCCTTATTTTTGCGCTCATTTAAGTTTATTTAAACCCAATTCAGCAAATTGTGTTCTTTCTGCTTTCTTCTACTAATTTAGGCTTGTTCTTTCATTTCAGCATGTTTTTTTAAGCTAATTTCATCTACTTTTCAGCATATTCTTCTGCAATAAGCATTCACACTGCATTTTCACAGGAAATGAATGCAATTTCCCTAGTTTAAAGTTCACTTTGTTTTAATTACTTGTACTACAACGTGAACGATTTTACCACCCTGTAAATGTCGTCTGTGGCCACAGTAACTCCATGTAACAGAAGCTGGCCTGATTAAGGAAATCATCAGAAAGCCCACAGAAAATATGTGGGCCAACAGTTTGTCTCTCAACATAAATGTCAACATGCTGTATTTCTACAGACGTGAATAAAAGAAAAACATATTGAAAAATGCTTTGTGATGTCTCATCCAGATTCTCATAAAAGAAAGCTTTAACAAAAAGCAGCCAGAGCGCTGAAAGGATGCCAGAAATGTTGCTGCCAGATGATTCAACGTTCCTGCAAACAGTTAAAGGCTGAGAGAATCATCTCACCACTGCAATGAATGCTGAATTCCAAAGAGCAGTTCACATGTAAACATAAAGACTAAGCATACTGTAAACTGTTCTTTCAGGGTAGCACAGAGTCAGGTAACACTCTGATGTTTCTGTATTCAGGGTTTGTCTAGTTGAGAGAAAGAGAAGCAGAAAAATCTTACCTCCACCTGAGCGAGTCTTCTCTCCAGGTACTGGATTATGAAAGCATCCTGGGAAGAACCTTGGCTCTGGACTGATCCCAAAGTCAACCACAGAGATAGGACAAACAGAAGAATCATCCTTCCTCACTTTTCTGCTCTCAGTGTCTTAATTCTTAAAAAAAAAAAATTGCAGCTGCAGGAACGTCTTTAGGGAGTTTCTGTCCTCTGAAGTACACTGTGTGGATAATATTTCCCAATTTTCTAGCAGTCCTGCAAAAGGAAGCTTGCCTCAGTCAGACCTCAGCCTCCCTGAGCTGAAAAACAGTTTTTGATTACCTAAATGCTCAAATTGACTTTCTTCCTTGTATTGCATGAAGATTTTATTCTGTCAGACTTTTAGCTGCTGAACTCGTCTTTTTCCTTGTCAGATCCAAGTTATCTTCGCCTTCGGTCCCTCCCAGTTTTGCCCTTTCAAAATCTCTCTGCAAGTCTCTCTCTCTCTCGTTTGTTTTCTGGATTTTGTGCTTTGTGGTATGAAAAAGAATGCCAAAGAAGGAGGGGGGGAAACGGCAAAAATCTGGTCAGTGGTTCATTTAAAAAAAATAAAAAATAAAAACTGTAACACTCACCAGATGGTTCTTGGACACGTCCTCAGTTCTCCACAGAAGCTGGTACATTAAAAGACTGTGTGCAATTCAAAGACCACACTGTTTTTCATTACACAATAGATTAAATTTGCATTTATTCTTTTTGCAAACTATAAAACTTCCAACAATGTAAGTATTTCTAAAATTCAGAAGTGTTTTTGTAAGCTACAATGCATGTGGGGACAAAAAGATATGAGAAACAGGAAGGCTTGTTGATTTTGATCAGTTTCATCGAGAGCATCCGTCAAAAGCCGTGGACACACTACACAACTTTCAGAGTCTTTACAGGTTTTGAGAAGACTTGGGATGACAGAAATAAAAGTCTGGGGGTCACACACTTATGCTTCTTACGGGGAACAAGATTAGTCAAACCAACTAAAGCCAACTGAACGTGTCAAACTCTTGTGAGGATGAGCTTAAAAGATAAATGTGGACTTTCAGTCAGATTTCAGACCAAAAAAATGGATAAATGAAACATTTATTTTCTGAACCTGACCAACGGTTAGAATTATAGATGTTGCAACAATGATATGAAGGGGACGTGACCCCCTCACATGTAAAAAATATTAGTTTGGACCCCCCACCACCCCAATTACCATGAAACATTAGTTTACTCAATGCTGCTTCTATTTCTTTGTGAAATAATTCATCCATCCATCCATTCTCTTTTACCCGCTTCTTCTATTTTGGATCATGGGGCCCATGTCCAGCAATCAGTGTGTGAGGTACACCCTGGACAGGTTGCAAGTCCATCACAGGGCCACATAGAGACAAACAATGCAAACAACCATTCACTCTCTCACTCACACCTTTCCAATCAGTCTAACATGCATGTTTTTGGTCTGTGGGAGGAAACTGGAGTACCTGGAGAAAACCCACGCATGCACGGA
>JARVLU010000002.1:10255516-10266747 GCA_031762415.1 Simpsonichthys santanae | reverse complement strand
CTAATACATATACATGTACATGTATTTAGTGTTCCTCAGCCGCCTGCTTGAGGGGAGGGGCTGGAACAGAGTGTGTGCAGGATGAGTGGAGTCCTTCATGATGCTGAGCACCCTCTCCCTGCATCGTGCTGTGTAGAGGTCTGAGATGGTGGGAAGGATGCTCCCACAGTCTTCTGTGCAGCCTTGACCACTCTCTGCAGAGCCATCCTCTCAGCAGCAGTGCAGCTGCAGTGCCACACAGTGATGCAGGTGCAGAGAACGCTCTACCACACAGTGACAGAAGCTCCTCAGGACAGAGCTCCTAAGTCCAGCTCTCCACAGCTTCCTGAGGAAGTAGATGCTGATGAGCCTTCTTGACCAACCATTATGGAGCATGGACCATTATTTCCATTATGAAGGTTTTAAAAAAGTTAATTTCCTTGAAAAGCTGTCAATATGGTAAACATCTTAATATATACCTTCAAATAATATATAATTTAAACCAAAACAAAAATGAAAATATGTTGGGTTTGCCACAATAATGTAAATGTAAATAACAGCAGTGGGGAGAAAGTTTGGCTCATAACGTATACACAGCATTCCTCAAGAATGCAATGAAATGTGAAAACACACTCAACATTGCAGATCTGAGCACTGAACGTCTGTTGGGATGACTCTCAGCTACTACCACATCGTTTAGCTCAGCTGACTGTGTTATGAACACGTTTGTGTGTGCTCAGGTTGATAATCTGCGATGGCCTGTATTTGTTTGACTTAGAAAGAAATCATTAGATGTACATCTACAACTGATTAACTTTCAGAGATCACTGGTAAAATTCATCCAGTGTCTCACCAGGTATTTTGTTAATAATCAGACAGGGTCAACTCCGAAGTTTAATGCAAAAAGATTTAACAAAAGATCTTGCACAACCAGTTTGTGCTCGACATAAATGCATTGGAGGACTCTGTGTTTCTGTCACAACAAACTTTAGCGCAATGGCTGTAAAATTGACCGAGTTAAACTTTAGTTCAGGCTCCAAACCAGTAAACTCTGCTTACAAGTGACAAAGTGGCTGTTTTGTTTTTTTACATTGCACAAATCCTGCATCTTTATAAATAATCAGCTTTTTTTTTTTTGTTGTTGTTTATTAAATAGTCTTATATTGGATCAAATATTGTGTTGTGATTATGGCAACTCAACACATAAGGCCAGTTATAGCTAATTAACTGTGTCAGTGTATTGAAAGTGACCAATATAATGAATGATTCAGGAATAAATTAAAACACAGGCAGAGTTCATTCACATATTTTTGTTACTTTTAAAGTCTATGGTCACAAACAGGCCTTTTCTCTTTCTGGCATATATTTGAATATACAGTAGGTAGACTTGGCTGCTGGTTATACAATTTTTAAATAATTTGTAAACAAAAGTTTGACTTTACAAAATATTTTAAAGGCTTTTTTTAATAGGTTTGTTGTACCCTTTAAATGCTTGTTTAACTAAGACTCTGAAACGCTATTTAAATTCCAGTTTTTGGTTAAAAATGTATCCTTTAAATTGTTTTTCCTTCTCTTTTTAACACACACAATATTAGACTGTTTCTGCAAAAGCTTCAACATCCTAACCAGGCAAAAGAAAGCCCATTTTAATTTTAATTTAGACAGTAAATTTAGCTTGAAATCACCTCAATAGAAATGAAAAAAAAAAAAAAAAATTGTATTACTTTATTTCAAGTTGTTCTGTTGTTTGTAGTTATTGAGGGTTGACAGCAAAGGCCCATGAGCTGCTTCTACTTTTGGGTCATTGTATCCTTGTATAGTGTTGATGATGTTTGATATCAGTTAAGCATCGCCGAGAGGATTTTGTGTAGCAGGGAGCGATGGACGGGTAGTAAACCCTCTTCAGGGGGAGAGGAACGTTGGTCATCACCGCAGAAATGTCTGCACCTTCAGAAACAAATGGAAGTTTAAAGTGACAGGCAGGCAAACCAACAAACAGCACGAACTGTGCCAACCATCGTCAGCTCCAATAATGCTCATGTGTGCTATGATGATGGATAGAAGCAATAAAAGAAAGCAAAGAGCTTTCAGAGGATTAACTCGGGAAATAATGTAGCCGTAAGGAGCAGAAGAAAAGGTTCACCTGTGCACATTAATAGGAATTTTATACTTTTTTTTTTTGCTTTCAGTTTCTCAACAGTGGGCTGTTAAACAGCACAGTCCACAAACACTGAGGTAAGTAAAGATTTGTAAGCAGATTTTAACAGAACAAAGTCAACACTGGCAGTTTCTGCACAATCAAAGCACCATCTGCTTCTCTTTTCCAGCTGATCTGAAATGTTCGCAGGCAGCACCTTTTAGTCCCACTGAGAAGTTTTAGGCTTTTACAAATGGGAAGACCCTTTTTATCACCATAGCTGGAAACAAACAAACCAGAGCAAAAACCTGAAGCAGTCGGTTTAATAATAATAATAAAAAAAAAAAAACTCTTCTGAAACTTGCAATCTGTAGTAAAACACTTTGTATTTATGTGTGCATGTTGTTTTCCTATATGCTCCCACGTGAGAGTTATTTATTTATTATTTATTAACCTTTATTTAACCAGACAAATTCCATTAAGATCACAGATCTCTTGCAAGAGAGGCCTGGGCCTGATGGCAGACTTACATGCATGTTTTTGATCTGTGGGAGGAAACCGGAGTACCTGGAGAAAACCCATGCAAGCACGAGAAGAACATACAAACTCCACACAAAGACCCCAGGTCCAACTGGGTATTGGATCCAGAACCTTCTTGCTGTGAGGCAACGGTGCTAACCACTGAGCCTAGTTGCCACAGCAAGCCATTTCTCATGAAAAATTGGAAATTCTTTTACAAAGTACTCTGGATGCCCTTCCTGACGCAACTCGAACCTGCAGCCTCAGTATTACAACCACTGTACTGCAGTCCTCATTTATTCTTCATGATGACTGATGACAACATTCGCCCCAAGTCTCCAACATGTTTCAAAACGTTCGTTGGGATTCTCACTTTTGTCACTCGAGCTGCAGAGGCTTGCCGCCCTGTAGCTGTTGTAACAGCTGACAGGAAACATTGTGTCTGATGACAAATAAGAATGATTTAAAAAAACAAGTCCAAATCTGCCGGTCTTTATTTCAAAAATGTGCTTTACTAGATGAAGTCCTGAACAAGCGGGTGGCTGATGAAGTGGGTAAGATGTGAGAGGAGTTGGACAATGAGCTCATTTGCCCAGAGACCGAGCACTGTATCGTAATATTTGTTTTCATGCATCAATTATTCCGTTCATCATTTAGTACGAGATTGAGAAAGTATAAAAATGCAGTTTGCTCATTTACAAAAAAAAAAAAAAATCAGTTTGAAGAAGTTAAAAGAAAACCAAGGTAGTTAAACATCTTATTTTGCATAAATGTACAGTATACATAATGTAAAGGTTTTTTTTATCCTTTTTTTTTATTCTGATGACTATTGTTCTTGAAGTTAAAAAAATGGCTTCAGGAGGAAAAGGAGCTTTCACTCCAGCTGAACCACTAAAACTGTGTTCGATCATTGACAAAGTCTATAAGGATGATAATACTGTAATGTTTGTGTCCGTTTAGCTACCTGATTTTTTATGGTTTAAACTCACAAACAAACAAACAAAACAAAACAAAACAGAGCTATCTTTGGAAAACCTTTGAAAGATTCCAGCAGCAGTGTTGGTGCATTTATCTTAAACGAGTGAATAAAACATGTGGAGCTGGCAGGGAGATATCTGGTCCACAGTTAGAGCTGCAAACGCCTTCATCACCTCAGAGATGATGGACCATCACACCGCTCGGTCCAAATAAATCTTTAATTATCACCAGGCTGCTTGAAGCATGTTGTTTGTTTGTTTGCTCGTTTCCTCATCAAATGGAGATTTAGTCCAAATCTGTGAGCCAGTTCACTTTGAGGCTTTAAACTTGATTTTGTGGGTTTATATTTAGTGGGATTGGCATGTATGAATGGATGGGTGAATGAGAGACTCTATACAGCATGTTGTAGAAGCTGAGGTTAAGAAGGATGCTATTTAAGATGTGGACCTTTTACCAAAGCTCACACAGAGAAATTTAAACCAACAAACTACAGATGTGCAAACATTTCTATAAAGATTTAACTATATTTTTGAGTTACAGCATTTAGACCTAACCTTTGTTTTTCACGTGAACATAAAAAATGGCACTGGTTCCTGTCACATCTGTAAGGCTCAGATTCTGACTCATATCAAAACATATTTCCTATTTGGTTGTTTTAACTGCAATAATGATTGTCCTACTATCTCAAAACTAGTTGTAAAAAGTCATTAAATAACCTGCATGATTGTCCCCTGTCGCAGAGCTAAGACGAGGAAATGAACATACCTTCCATCTGTCTGTGTTGTGAGCATGACCACTTGAGAAATAGGCAAAGTACTGACTTCTGTTTAGGTGTGGGGCTGCATCCAGGTGTAAGAAAGGTTTCTTTTAAAAATCGATTTGCCACATCAAATCCAAGATGGCTGCTGCCATATACTGTATGTCAAACTTATGAGCTGGATAACATCAAAAATAAGCAACATGCCAATTTCTATTCAGGTGTGTGGCTGCATTGAGGCGTAAGAAAGGTCACACTGGAAAATTGGTCTGTCACGCCAAAATTCAAGATGGCCACCACTGATCATCCATGTCATTCCATGTCATTTAAGGAAATTATGCTTAGTTTTTGTATTGCTTAAAAGTATAATTTCCTCAAATTATTGAGGTGGCCCTTGGGGTAGCCAAATATTAATTTATGGTGGTCAAGGTCATCATTGTCCACCTCTGGCTCCACTGCACCACATGGTGGATAAAATTGCTCCCTCCTCTCACTAGGGTCCATCACGCTTCAGGAAAAACACCCGACTGCTCTTCTTATATACAGTGTAACTTCTACTCAAATATCTTGTACCAAAACGTTTAGGTTTACTTGCATTCCCTGTTCCATTTCATCCATCCATCATCCATCCATCTTCTTTAACCAGCTTCTTCCTTTTCAGGTCACAGGGGTCACTGGCACCCATATCCAGCAGTCATTGTGCGAGAGGCGGGATACACTCTGGAGAGGGCTCCAGTCCATCACAGGGACACATCAAGACAAACAAGACTAATGTTCATTCACCCTCTCACTCGCACCTTGGTACATTTTAGAGTTACCAGTGATTTCAATATTCATGTAGATGTTCAAAGTGATAGCTCAAGTATTGCCTTTAAAAACATAATAGAGCCAATTGGTTTTACCCAAAACATCCGCACATCTTCTCACTCTCATCATCACACTCTTGACCTGGTTCTGACCTACAGCATTGAGATTAATGCGTGTTTTTTATCTGTGGGAGAAAACCGGAGTATCTTGAGAAAACCCACACGTGCACGGAGAAAACATGCAAACTCCACCCAGAAAGGTCCCCAGCCCGCATTTGATCCGGTAACCTTCTTGCTGAGAGGAAGTAACTCTATCATCTGCACCACCGTGCAACCCCAAGTTCAACTCTAGTCCAAAAAAACACCAATCTCCATAACCAGAATCATTAATTTTTCAAATTCCTCAGCGGCGAGGGACATCAGTGTTTTGTTCGTTTATAACTGCTGTGGCATTATTTTCAAAAGAACAACAAATATTGTAATTTTGGACACTTTAAAAACCAAAACCCCACAAAGTATTCAAGTTCTGGGAGTATGAGAAACTTTTCTCACTTTATGTCTTCTGTTGTAACTTACACCCCAGTGGATGTTTGTTCTTGTTTCTATATTTGTCACATTAAAAACAATCATGGCTGCCGCAGACTCGTCAAAATAACCTCTGTAACCTTTTTAATTATAATTGTCGGCTTCCTTCAGTGAGGAGTGAGCTCGCTGATTAACAGAATCCAATTAATCGGCAGCAGTATTGCAAAATGCCGTCCTCGCTGTTTGACTGCAACCTGCAAGAGGACATGAAAGGTGTCAACAGGCAGCAACTTTAGAAAAGGTGTTTTTTATTGGATTTTATGCAGATATTTAGGGAGAATTTTAATGCAAAATTAAAGTATTTATATGTGAATGCAAATGATGATTATGACGAGAAACTAAACAAAAATAAATACAAAAAAACTGTTGTCTTGTTTTACAAATTTTAGAGCTGATTGTGTTCCTGTTCAAATTCAGTTTCAGTTTTTTTTATTTTTATATACTGTATAGCACCAAATCACATCAGAAGTTGTCTCAGGGCAAATGAGAATATGCAACTTTAAGTCATTTATTCTTTAATTGTTGACTGCTGCCATGAAAGGTTTGTCATTCTGTTTTTGCTTTATGTCAATTAGCAAAATATCTCATGACTGCAACAGTTAACTGATCAAACATTAACATGGCTAAATGTCTGCTAGTTTTACAGGTATTGAGTTAAAATATGGTGTAGTAGGAGCTGAAAGTCTTTCATAACACACACTAAGTGCTAACAGGCTGCCAACGTTTGTTGTTAAAAAATGTGGCATGAAAGGAAGTGGAGAGAAATCCTTGGAGGAGTTTAATTATCTGGGTGTCGGATGTAGGATGGGGCGGGAGATGGAACAGATTGAGGCCTGATCATCAGTAGTGAAGGTGTTGCTTCGGTTGGTCGTGGTAAAGAAGGAGTCAAGTCGAAAGATTTGTCACGATAAACAATAAATCAATTAATCGCATGATAAATTAAAATTATCAACCTCGTTTTCATTTATCGGATTTGTTGTTTCTTTGTGCGTCTCTCTTTCTACTGAAGACACTGGATGACAAAAGACTCAACTCCAGCGTTCTTCACTGACCCCTCCCTTTCTCTTTAAAATCTGTTTAAACCGTCCACAACCACGTTTTTAGATTGTTAAAAACAGCTAAGCCGAGAAGCTAAACTACGAGCTAAGCTAACGGGCTGGCCTCGGGAGAAAAAAATCTCTGTATTGTTGAAGCTCCAAGATTTACGGTTAAAACCCGTAACTTTGTGTAAAAAGTTGTTTTTCTCTACAAAAAGAAGCTGAGAACTTCTTTACTGATTTTTCATTTTTATTTTTTGAGAACTGAATAAAGGAAGTAGAGACAGCCCATGTCACGTTAAGGCACCTCCCTTCCATTTTTCTTAAAGAGACACACTGCTCACTCCCTCACTAGCCATCCTTGGGTTCAAACAGTCTTGTACCGTCATCTGGTGGTTGAAAAAAGGTACTACATGCAAAATACTGTAAATTAGCCAACATGAGGAGCTCCATGTCATCTGGAGGGAGCTTGATGTGGAGTTGCTGCTCCTCTGCATCCAAAGGAGTTAGTTGAGGTGGTTCATCAGATTTATGATGTCTCCTGGATTCCTACTTTTGGAGGTTTTCTGAGCATGTCCCATTGGGAAGAGGACCAGAGCAGAGCAGACCCCAAACTTACTGGAGGGACTGTATATCTTCTCTGGCCTGGAGGTGGAGGGTGTTGCACGGGTGGAGAGGGAGGTCTGGGTTTTTTTCCAAAGACCTGCTGCATCTTTGAACCAACTACCAAGAAACAGTGGAAGATGGAGATGAATGGCAGTGGGCAACATGCATTCCTTAGAGGAATTTTACTTTCATTAAAAACATTTTTATTGAAATTACTGTGCTTTGACATTAAAACAAAACTTAGCAAATTTATTTTATGAGTCCAATGTCTGTTCTGTTCTGCTCTTCATACATTTTCAGCATCTTTATGAGATTTATTTCATCTCCACTGAGCTGCAGCTCCAGCACAAAAGGTATCACTTGTAAAAGAGTCTTCAAGGCTCAATGTGATTTATCTGTATGAATAAAGGTTGAATGAGTAAATAAAAATTCTGGTGCTGCTAACCAGTTCCAATAAATGCTAACAGCCAGCATAATTACTTTCCATAATCAGGAAATCTTCAGATTTATTGAACTGTCTTGCTGAAGGATGTGTCCAAGGTTAAAAAATAAATAATAATAAACAGTATGAGGACGTTTTTATTTTGCAGAATTTTCACAAAACTACACAGAAAAAGCTGAAAAAAAAAATGAAACCGTGACTCCTTTGATAATAAAATTGTTCTTGAAATTACTGAACCCTATTGTGTCTGATGTTTGTCCCATGTGTGACAACATGTCCGGTTATAATGAACTACACACAAACATGCTGTTCACTTTATCAGAACCAGAAATGTGCATTTACAAAAATCACTAGGCGTGAGTGAGACGTTTGTCTACGTGTCCTTGTGACGGACCTGCAACCTGTCCAGGGTGTCCCCCGCCTCTTGCCCATTGACGCTAGAAATAGGCCACCAATACACATATACCGTTATATTTTCTTCTTTTTTTTTGTGGCTTTTTTCTCTTCAGGGGCCGTTACAGCGAGTCATCGTCCTCCATCTCACTCTGTCCTCACTCCAACTACCTCCATGTCCTCTCTAACTGCATCCATATAGCTCCTCTGTCTTTTTCCTGGCAGCTGCATTTCTAACATCCTTCTACCGATATACCCACTGTCCCACCTGTCCAAACCATCTCAGTCTGGTCTCTCTAACTTCATCTCCCAGTTGTTCAACCTGTATTGTACTTCTGCTAATCTCATTCTTAATCTTATCCATCCTTGTCACGCCTAAGGAGAACCTCAACATCTTCATTTCTGCTACTCCCAGTTCTTTCGCTTGTCTGTTTGTTGTAAACTTTTCTATACTATATAACCTTATTCCTGGCTTCATGCAATCCCTGTTTAAAACCATCTGCTTGCCGAACAAAAGACAGTGATCGTCGCTATGGAGACCATTCGAGACCCAAATCATTGCCATTTAGCTCTATAACAGCTTGATTCAGCAGGTATTGTCATTGACTGTACATCATATCATACATTTTGTAAAGTTTTCTCTCACTGTGTGTGTGTTCCAGTTGTTCAAACCTCTTTACTTTTGGTCACAGAACCATTCAGAAGTGACTGAAATCTAATTGTTGTTGGAGGTTCTGTCGATACTGACTTTTGGCTACAATGTCTAAATCACAAACAACTGAGCTTTCTGCAAAAACACTGCTGGAATTTGTGATTCAAAAAATAGAGACTTTATTGTGTGAATTAGAAACTTGTGCAATTTATATGTTTTAGCTGATTCATGGGATGGCGCTCTGTAAATCTTTGATGCAAAACATCATCAAAACACCAAAACACACCTTCATTTTCAGCTCGTTCTCTTCTGTTCTGCACTATTGATGTGAAGCTGTGTAAAATAGTTTTGATTGAATCACAGTTTTCCCCTTTGCCTCTGTCTTGTAATTATTTAAATGAAATACTGTCGTAAAGACAGTCGTTGAACTTTGCTAAAGTTAGAAATTATGATTCTAGCTCTTGAAGGAAAATAAAGATTGTATAGCTGTAATGGATAAAAAATTCAAATAGCTTATGGGTCATCCGTCGCAGAGCGAAGAGGAAGAATGAGAAGCACCATTTGTCCATCCTTTTCTCCTTCCATTTACAAAAAGTAAAACCCTTTCTTCAGACACTGAGGCTGGAAACTCAGTGGATCATTGATTTTATTGCTTTACTACAGAACCTGCTGAAAAATTCAGGCATTTTCTCTTTTTGTCGAGTCTTATTCAGAATGACTAGCAGCAAAGAAAACAAGCCAGAGAGGCAGACACAGAGGACGCTGTCATTTCTGAAACCATTCTTCTGAAAAGCTTCTTACCTCAGCAGGCAGTTTTTTTAGACGACTTTCTGAAAGGCTGCTTCCCAAGAAAGGCGTCTCAGCGAGCATTATCTGTCTGACTCTGTACTGTGCTATTACCCAGCTGTTAAGGAAAAACCTCTCCTCTGTTAATGGATAACATCACTCATGTTTGATGATCTCATTTAAGCCACTTGTGGATATTTTGTAGATCCTCAATAGAGATGCAGTCTATTCGTGGCCAATAAAAGAGAGGATATGCATCAATCTGATTGTTTTCATTCAAAAATGAGCTAATGACAGTGTTTTTAATAGAAGCTCAGCTGAAGCAACAGTCTGCCCAATTTTCCATGCTGGGTTCTCAAACATGTTATGAAGCATAAAGTTGTTTTGGAGTGTAACCGAGACCCTCCTCTCATGTTTGCATCATGTCTCTTGCGTTACGCTGCTGCAGAAAATTACCGTACATCTCATTGCCTCTTTACAAATCAGAAACTCTGGGATATCCAGCAATGCCAGGTGGCAACAGATTTATCTGTCAAGTTCATACCTTTCATGATATGAAGGCAGCAACTTTGAAATATCACATTCACTTCACATGCATGTCCTAATATCACAGCTGATGTAGCAGCGACCCAGCAACAATGTTTTACAGCCTTATGCTTCACTGTGCAAACAGTACCTGTTGCATACTGCAGCTGCTGATGTGACAGATTTACCTCCGACTTCTTCATGGTTATTCTTTTTGCGTGCTTGATGTCAGTGCAATGCACAGTCATTGCTGGTTGTCATGTTCTGTGGTTGCTCTTATTCTGGATAAAGCAATAATCCACCAGCAGTGTCAAGCAGGACTCACACAACTTCCTTCAGTCCTTCACAATAAGAGTCAACATGCACACTGGGTGTTGCTTTTAAAAGACTATTGTTATTCAACAGGGACAGATGCATCAAACAATATTTCTTATTATCGTAATATTTCAAAACAGATGCAGTGTGTGAGGCTAAAAGCTAATAATTTCCGCAACAACCATCATGTGAGTTTCTCCTTTATACTCACCAGTGAATGTGACTGAAAAAAACACCACGCCAACAAAAACAACAATGAGGTTATGATAAGGCTACTTGGCACAAGTGATTCTCAGGCTGTAGTACACTAACTTTTCCACCGTCCAACCAAAATACAGAAGTCCCTCGATTATTGCGGGGGTTACGTTCCAGACACTACTGAGATAGGTGGAAAAAAACGTGAAGTAGGAACAATATATTTATTTTAGTATACTGTATGTATATATTTTTTTATTTATATATCAAGGCTTTATAAACCCTTTCCACACTCTTGCAATGTTCTTAATGTTCTATGGTATTCAGGACACCAGAGAGATACACATCTTAAAGTTAGATTTATGATGTCATACCTCTCTTTGATGCCTACTTTGTGGAATGTGGTCCCATATTTGGATGCTATAGAGTCTCAGCCTCTGCTTACATTCATTCAACCTTTATTTAGGCAGGTTAATCTCATTGAGCCTTGAGGACTCATTTACAAGAGAGACCTGGCTA
>JARVLU010000002.1:10238960-10254881 GCA_031762415.1 Simpsonichthys santanae | reverse complement strand
CGAGGACTCATTTACAAGAGAGACCTGGCTACAAACTAAGGATGATGACAACAACAACAATACAGCAATAGATTTTATATTTGATACATGTATTCAACCTAATTGTGGACAGAATATCTACTCAAAGGGCATGAGGAGTAATACCAAAATCTGCATGTGGTTCAGAGGCTTGATCTGATCAAACCCAATAGATCTGAACACAAATGCTTGATCACATAATGGATGGCAGAGACCTAAAATTTACATAAAGATATAAATGTAACAAAAAAAGGCCTAATAATGCCGAAAAGTGTCTAGTGTTGTTTTTCCGTTTATTGCTTTTCTTTGACATGCTTCACAAAAACTGTAATGATTGCATTATTTACATATACAGAAAGCAACACTAGCAAAACTAATTTCAAGAAATCACCAATAAACATGCATTTATAAAGACACAAGAGAGAGAATGGTTCACTTTTTTATTCTAATTAATAAATCAGAATAAACACAGTCTGTCCTCTCTGGAGCTCTGCTGTACGTTTGTCTGAGCCAACAGTTTTCCCTGGCAAAGATGTGTCGCCTCTTCACCGAACACCTGTCCTTCCTCTGTAGATGTGTCGGTGAGCCTGTTGTCCCTGCTGGTCACCACTTGTGGTCTGGCGCTTTTCAGCGTCTCCCTCTTCGTCTCATGGAAGTTGTGCTGGGTGCCACTGAGCGGTCGCTTCCTCCCAGATGTCCTCAAAGGGGCGCACTTCTTGGGAGGCGACCAACAACCAGTCCTCACAGAGGTAAGAAGGGAGTCAGACGTGTTTGATGAAATTTAAAATACAGTTGTAACAAGGTTGAATTCTCTGGACGGATTCTTCTTTGTCGAAACACTTCATCTTTTATCCAAACGACTTCTTCAGTCTTTTGTATAAAAGATTAAACATTTCAACAAAGAAGAAGAATCCGTCCAGAGGACCTGACTCAACCTTGTTAGATTCATCCACCTGGATTATTGAGCATGCATCAGAACATTAAGATACAGTTGAAAATAAATGCATTTATTGTTTCGATGAAAATCCTCCTGGACACTTTTGTTTAAATCCTTTGTTAAAATTGTATTATGATCCAGTGTCTGTTTGCAGTTTCAGAAATGTTTGGCTCAAACTCATACATTTAGTACAATGTGTCCTTTTACAAAGTCTTCCAGTCTTTCTATTGTTCAAAATCATGGCTGACGCAACATAAAATTTCACAACAAAATTAATGCTATTTAAATGATTATTAATAAAACTGTTTCAGGATTTAAATTATAATATTAAGTTTTTGATACCAAATTAAAAGAAGGCTCCCCTTATAGATATTAAACATTTCAGACTAAGTTTGATTTGATTTGATGTTTATTTATTCATTAAAAAAAAAAACAATACAAAGCAGTTTCATCAGATACAAGAATACAAAAATAGGATAAAATGAAAGGAGCAGAAAGAAGAAGAAATCTTATTATATCTGCCCCTTAAGTTACTACCTTGTAAGCACAAAAAGCATCTGTAAACCTATTTTAGCATATAATATTGTACTTTATTACTGCATTATAAGGATTTACAGCTATTTATAATGCAGTGATAAAGTACAATATTATATGCTAAAAATAGGTTTACAAATGCTTATAGTGCTTACAAGGTAGTAACTTCAAAACAACTTTAGAATAAATATATAGGTGGCTCATTTGGCTCAGTATTTGGCAGAAACTGGTCAGTTTTTTCTCTTTCTCGTCCTTAATTAATGTATAATAAGAAGTTATTAATGATTTATAAAGTGTTTGTAGATGAATTAATAATGTATCTATAACCTATTTATTAGCCATCTTTAAGGGCAGCCTTAATATAAAGTGGTGCCAAGTTTTTTTTTAATTAATCCTCTGGAGTTTTATATATTCATATCAATAGCTTGACATTTTTGACTCATAAGCACTACTGTAAAAGTAAAAATCAGTAAATTTGTTAAATATTACTGCCAATTTTAAGGTCAAGGTCAAATTTTAAATTTAACCATTCACAAACATCTTTAAAGATTTTAGCTCATTTTCATTTGAAATACTGATGGATTTTCTTACAAACATTTGGTAATTTTTACAAATACAGCAGACTTGTGTCCACACCATTATATCACCACCACCACCACCACCACAGTATTCAACTAATTCAATTAAACTTTTCCACTTGGATGCTCTGGTTTTATTTGACTCATCACACATTTTATTTTTACTATAAAGTCTTGTCCATCTTCAGTGTATATTCCAAATGTATTTTGTTTCATCAACATGATCTTAAAGAAAGAAAAAAATAGTAGAAGTGTTAATCTAGAGACGATTTATTAATATTTTTCTTGTAGCTCGAGTTGGTTAACTAGTTTATTTAGAGTGGATCTGGTGATTACAATTATTGATCATAAGAGAGACCAATTTGTTTAAAGTTTAGGAGGCAAGTGATTACGGTACAGACTTTGACATCTGTTGGACAACCAGTTTATAGTAGAGTAAAAAAAAAAAAAAACTTTAAATTTTGTTCATTTGTACTCACATCTGATTTGCATCTATAACTAGTCCAAAATGTCTAGAGGTGATTTTTGTCACTCCTTGCTCCCTTCTTAGATACAGAGGAAAAAAGAACATAGTTTAAATAAACAAAACCACGAGCATGATCTCACTTAATCAAAGTATTTATATTCAACTTCCTTTCCACGTCAAGATTTATACTTTTTTGAAACACATACAACATTTTGATTCATGTCCTACAAGAATGAAAGCTTCAGGCTAAACTTTAGTCTCATTTTTGGGTTCTTGGAAAAGTGGATTCCATGTGTTATCTCCAGAAAAAAACATGTTGTCATTTCACAAAATTTGAAATCAGAAATATGTGCAACGCTCCATATAGATGTTAATTATTTTCTTCTAAAAACTGAAAATATCACAGCAATGACAAGGATTTATAAAAAGCACACAAAAAAGACCTGTTTCCAACTGTTTGTCTCTTTAAAATATCACTGCCAATATGATTAATTTTTTTAGGTGGATGGAGAGGAAAGGGAGTACAGTGAGGATGGCTGTGTAAAGGAGCCTCCTGGTCCCCCGTCGGCTGTGGCTGTTCCAGAATCAGCCCTAAAGATCAGCCACACATCGCCCGACATCCCACTGGAGACCCAGACTAAGGTGGAGAAAAACCAGGTTCACACTCTGGCCAGGGACAGGGTTCAGAGACAGATTACCGAGCCTACATCATCTGTGCGGTCAGTACACATGAAAACCTGAAAAACAAGTTGTTTATGTCATGAATGCGACATTTCTTCCACAAACATCTCAGTGTGTGTGTGTGTACTTACGTGGTAGACATCAGTCTTTAGGGAACACACCTGGATCAAAATAAAAAGAACTGAAGTTTAAAGAATGTTCAGTGTAAAAAGAGCTGATGTATAACAAGATCAAACTACTTTCCTGCAGGCACAACTCCATTCGCCGTCAGATGAACTTGTCCAATCCTGACTTCAACCCTGCTCAGTTCCAGCGCCAGGACTCCCTTTCAGGTTTGGGTCGAATCAAGCCAGAACTGTACAAGCAGAGGTCGGTGGATGCGGAGGACGGCCGTCGGACCAACAGCTGTGGGCGCCTTTACTTCATCCTGAAATTTGACTTTGATCTGGAGCAGCTGATCGTGAAGATCCACAAGGCCCAGGACCTGCCTGCCAAGGACTTCTCAGGGACCTCCGATCCTTACGTCAAGATCTACCTGCTGCCTGACCGCAAAAACAAGCACCAGACCAAGGTGCACCGCAAAACTCTCAACCCCGTGTTTGATGAGGTGTTTCTTTTCCCCGTGGCATACTCGGAGCTGTCGAACCGTAAATTGCACTTCAGCGTCTATGACTTTGACAGGTTCTCTCGCCATGATTTGATAGGCCAAGTGGTGGTGGACAACTTCTTGGATCTGGCTGACTTTCCGCGGGAGACGAAGCTGTGCCGGGACATACAATATGTCACCTCGGTGAGAACATCAATCTTCTTCTCTAAATTCTGTCTTTCTTTTTTCCTTCTGCACAGTTACAGCTCTTCTCAGTGAGCAAATGATCAGATTTTCAAGTGACAACTTGCAGATCTACTAAACCTGCAGTATCATTTAAGCCTAAATGCCCATTTTTTTTGCAGTCTGCACAAAGTCTGCCCAAACAATTAAAACAAGCATAAACTGTGCTTGTCTTTGACAAAAGCAGAGGGGTTACATAGAAACCAGCTACCTTGTATCTTATTTTCAGTCCCAAGTGGAACTGATCTGCAGTTTGAGAGGCGAAGACACGGAAATATACTTAGATGCAGTTAATGTTTCATGAAAGTGGTAGAAAACACTTGGGGGTAGTGACCCAGATCTACAGTGACATAAGACTGGGGTTGACAGAGAAACAGCAACCTGTCCAGATTACATAATTCACTTAGATTAAATCTATAGAAGAGGAATTTGGGTTCTCCTGCCAGGAAATGTTTCACGGTCTGCCTCACTCATTTAGAGAAAACTGCAGCTCTACACGGCTCATTTGAGAAATAAAATCTGTGTTTGTTTTGTTTTTGTCACTCAGCTGTGCCAAATCACAACGTGTGATCATGAACCTGTTTACACAGAATCAGGTTACGTTAGTCCCTTGATTATCGTGGGGATTACGTTCCACACACCACCGCGATAGGTGAAAAATACAGTATTTATTTTAGTATTTTTATACATTTTAAGGCTTTATAAGTTCTAGAATTGCGCCGTACAAGTCGGCTGCATGTTGGAGTAGTAGTTTCATTCTGTGATGTTGATTTTGAAAACTTTAATTCCTCTTTTTTTCTGGATGTAAATCACATTTTTTGGATGATTGTTTCCTCTGATATCAGATGATGTGCAGCTGGAAGGATTTTGACTGAAACCTTTTTGCTTTTGGATATCTGTTATGATGCGTAACCATGACAACAAGGTGGTTTTTACAACCGGGAGCAGCTGATTAACATCTCAAAAGCTCAAATAATACCTTTGCTACAGCCTTAAGTTAAAAACGAGGTGCCGTGGATGCATCCCCATCTACCTGGCAGAGGTGCTTGAGTGCATGACCGCTGAGATCCTGGAGCTGGCGGGAAACACGAGTCATGACTACAAGAAGACCAAGATCATCCCCTGACACCTGCTGTCTGTTCGCAATTACGAGAAGCTCAACAAGTTGCTGGGAGGAGTGACCATCGCTCAGGGATGAGTTCTGCCCAAGACTCAGGTGGTCCTGCTGCCCATGCAAGAAGACTGACAAACCCACCAAGTTCAAGGAGATGGATCAACATCTGCAGTTTCTTCAGGTCTGCTGTGACAGATCGCTTAAAGAGATCCTTCCTGCGCACAGTCATCAGCATCTATAACAACTCTTTAATGAAACCTGGATGATGAGTTACAATATCTAATTTCCCTTTGGGATTAATAAAGTATTTTTGAATTGAATTGAATTTAAACCCTTCCCACACTCTTGCAATGTTCTAACACTTAAACCTATGTAATTTTAACAACATAGGTATGTGTACTGTACAGTACTGTGACATTTTACTCACCAGCTCTGCAGACCAGCAGCTTGGTTCCGATAGGGCTTGGCTCCGGTTGGACAGGCCTACCCTGCAGCGATGAAGCCCACCGCCCCGTCCAGGTTGATGTGCGCGTGGATAATTGAGTTTCAGGAAGCTTCAGGATTATTTGTGACTTTCCTGCCAGTTCTGTGAGCTTCATAGATAACGCAGATTTGCGTTGCAAAACTTTCCCTCCATTTTGGTACAATGCAGCAGCTGGAAGCACTGTTGGCTTCTGGGAAGTGTAGTTCTTTTGCCTGGTTTTACAGTATAGACTTATTAAGAAAAAAAAAAAAAAAATGGCAGCGCCTGTACAATTTTTTTTTCTCTGTTATTTTTTCATCCCATACATCCCGATCACGTGAGTAATATGAAAGTTAACAATTGCTGAAAACGCACGAAAGAGCGAGTCTGTGAAAGTAGAACCATGAAGTAGCGAGGGGCCACTATCATGACCAAGCCACGATTACCTCTAGGTATTCTGTTTGACAAGTTTTTCACAAACTGGTAGTGCAAGTCTGTAACTAATTAAGTTTGAGATGTTCTTGACCTTGCATCGATACAAAATACATGCATTTTTATACACCCATCAGTGGCGAGACATACTATGGTATAGTCTAATTTTAAGTTCTGATCCGCTCAAGTTAATTTCATGAAACATACATACAACGTATACACATGCATCGTCGCTGGACGGAGCATTGTGAATAATTTTCAACCCCTCAACTTCAAGGTCACAAATTAGGTCAAATATTACAAGGCTTGTCCAGGCTATTGCTGTATAGTAGATTGTCAACTGGTAAATACTGTGCTGTGATACTCTAGTTTCATAATTCACAAGAGTTAAAACAATATGACATTCAACTTAAAAAAATAAAAAATAAAGTGAACTAGCGTGGTCTAGTTTTTGATATAGTACGTACAATCCCAATTCTGAAAATGTTTGGCACGTTGTGCAAATCAAACAAAATGCAATTATTAGCAAATCTTATAAACCAATATTTTATTTACAAGGAACATAGTAAACTGATCCATTTTGGCGAGAAATATATACATTTACATTACACTTGACATTCCGACTTTTTTAGAATTGGGTTTGGGATATTTACAGGCAGCAGATAGAGCATATCTTGTGTCCTTGCTTTTACTAATGGTCTATTTGAAAGTCATTATTCCTGTCACATTAAATTCACTTTCACCCTTTAGGTACAAGTATATGCTGTATATGTTTGTGGTAATTTTTTAGCTTTAAAAAGATTAGTTCAAATTTCTCTATTTTGTTAAAATATAGAAAGTTTGCGCAAATTAGTTTACTTTTTTTTTTTTTAAAGAACAGATGCTAAACTCAGGTAAATTCACAAGCAAAGGGGAAATGTTAGAGCTCTGATTGCAATATTGTGCCTGTAAACAGCATATACAAAGAATTTAGGTCAACAAACGCTAATTTAATCAATGTTTTTGCATTGCTATAGCACAGGAATCAAAGCAGCAAAAACTGCTGTTCTGAGAGGATTTCTGAGCTCACTGCAGGCTACGTTGGGCAATGTTTCACCCTGAAAAACAACAACTTATTCACAGTGGCTGCATTTTTTTTCTAATCAGTCTGTGACTATCCTCTTACATTTTTAGTTTTAAACTGACAAAAAACAAAACACTATTGTCTTTTACACAGATTTTTGAAAGTTTATGCTGCAAATTTCTTATCTAGCTCCAAATGTTGGTCAAAACTTGACAAGATTCCTCAGAAAGTAAAGACATTCCCATTACTTTTCAATGTTCTACTGCACTAAACGATTGTAGAAACACCATTAAACAAGTTTAAGTTTAATTTAATTACCTGGTTGTGTTTTCTAAGATAAACATATCACTAAAACCAGACCAAGGTAAACAAGGTGAATAGTAGTCTGCAGCTAAAGCATGAGCTTAGTTTATGTTTTCTTTAATTAAAATGTTGGGTAGATTACTGATTTAATCACTATGCTTTGAAATGCTACTGCTGTATGCTTTGAGTAGTTTGAGATGTTTTTTTTATGGGTGTTGTTAAAGCTGTTTCATTACCATTACTGTCTATCCTTTTCTGCAAACAAGTAACTGTAGTTTAGTGTCTTGCAAATGTTCAGCATCTGGCTCCAGTTATTGTTGGTTGATGATCACAATCATTGCATAGCATGAGACACAGCAAGTATTTTACCATTTTTATCTGTTTATCTGTCTGTATGTTTTACCTGAAACAAATATGACAAAAATGTCATGAGAATTAAAATAATAATACAAATTTTCAATTAAACTTGACTATTATGAATCATCTAAACCCAACGTGGGGTTGTACAGCTTTTTTCCAAAAATGACAAACAAACAAACAGACAAAAAAAGAAATCACGTTTCCGATTATGTACATATTATTATATAGATCAACACAAATGAGTCCCAACATACAATAAAACTCCATAATAGAACAGCCTGACATTTATGACTGAATTAAAAGGCACACAATTTAAATAGGACACAGGTTGCAGTTGTGCACAATATGTTGCTAGGCAACACAGCAATCATTAACAAGAGCCGCGGCTTTTTGAAAGTGAGCAAACTCGTGCACTTTTCTGATCCTTCCTCTCACTTGAAAGACAATAAAACACTGTCCAAAGTCAGAAATGATGGTTTTTAAAGTATCCATGGCAACAGCACAACTGCAAACAAACACAAACAAACCCACATGGGGAAAATTATATAGGCTATTTTTTTTTTATCTGTTTTTATAACACCAAGTATTCTGGACGAACAGGTTGGCTGGATATGTGGTTTGAATTCAAGCAGCGACACAAGTTGGTTCAGAAACTCAGAAGTGAAGAGAGTAAAGAACGAAGTGATCAATAATGTGATGAAATGAAGACATAAGGTCTGTGCGACCACCGGCTGCGGGATTCAACAAACAGTTATTTTTTCAACTAAGAGATCAATGATGATGCACAGCAACGTTCAAAGTTCAAGATTCATTGTTGTCATTCGCATCACATGTGGTACATGAGGTGGAACAATTGTGTACTCAAGGTCCCAGTTACTTTCAAACATAGCAAAAATATAAAGTATAAAAAGAAACTGTAGGCCTATATAGGAATCTAAGAACACAATGCTAAACGAATACTAAATGATACACTAAAAATCTAAAATGTATGCTAAACACTAATAATGTAAAATCATTAAAACAGCAGCCTGAACATGAGTTTGTAGTGAGCAGATGAATACAGTGGCATAAAGGCAAGAGATCAGCAACATAGACAATAAGCTGCATGGACAATCAGCAGCACTGATAAGTCACATATCATCATTAAAGTGGCGTTACAGTGATATTTATTTTTCTTCTTGGCTTTAGTTAAAAAAATCAGTTAACCACAACAAATTCTTTACCATAATTGAGTTATTATGATTTGAACCAGATACAAGGGAGACTTCTATCCCATTTTTATTGCGTCATGCTTTATGTCAATGCAGCCGAGTTCTGCTCCACGCTCCTTTTGGTTCTGTGATGCTTCAGTGATTTATGAATGTCCAGAGGCAGCTTAAAGACGTGCAGGTCTGTGAGATCATTTTGCCTAATTGTTTTATCAAAAAGTTCAGTGTCCACTGTGACATGACCAGGAGGCACAATCCTTGATGTGGGTGTGGTAGTAGCTAAGATTCATCCCCAACATTTACTTAAAGTTTTGCCAATAACTATTGGAATCAACAACTATAACTGTTGCTTCTTGGTGTAAAACTGGCGTGACAGCCGATGGCTTTATTCAAAGAACTTTAGGCTTTTAATTATAGCTGAAACAATATCTGATCGGGCCATAGGAATGCTGCAGAAACTTAAAGTCTGCATTAATCATCGGGGAGGAAATTCTGAACAGAAGTCTGCTGTGTTTTGTTTTTATTGTTGCCATTTTCTCTTCTTTTTGTGATGTCAGAACAGAGACTCTCAGTTTACTATTTAGTAAAATTATTTTGCTCCCTCACTGTTTGTATTTATATGTATGCTATTTTTTGCATTGAAAAGACATATATGAGCTGAAAGCAGAATTCTGCACAAAAAAGCCGAAATGATTCCTAACAAAGGACTGTACACGAAACAAATCTGCATGGATTGTCTCCATCCTTTCTTTTTAAATCCATAAAGCCTTTCATGCATCTGGCTCCTAAAGGCTGGAGTTTGGCCACTTGTCTACTAGAATTTTTTTTTTTTTTTTTTTTTTTTTTTTTACGGGGATTTGAAATGCACACAAACATCACAGCTGCTCCTCTTCAAGTAATTAAGTTCAAAGGAAAACAATGATCATTAGCTTGGTCAGCACTAAACAAGCTACAACCTGTTTGTGCCTAGCTCGCTTACGCATAGACCCGGTGGGAAAGAAACACCCCCACCTCTTAACACACAGACGCAGCTTGTTTGTTCACAAATATTGTTTTCATCCCCTCCAGAATCAAGCAGCATCCCCAGCTAAATGAGGCCAATATAAATGGGTTAGATGCTCATCTGAGGCATCTGATATGGAAGCATATCTGCTCCGTCTCATGTGTCCAAGTCAGAGGAGGCAAATCTCCAAATATATTCCCTTATTAATCATGCATGTTTCACCACAGATAACAATAGACAGGACTGGCCTTTCACAGCTTTAATTAATTCATAGTTAAACAAAATGTCATTCAAAAACAGCAAAACTGTGCAGTGACAGATATATTTTACCTGCTCTGATCAGCTGGGGTCTTTCTGTGAGAAGTTTACCGGTACACGTTCTTCCTGTGTGTGGCTTTGCTCTGGTTACTCTGATTTCCTCCCACAGCCCCAAAATGTAAATACTGTATTAGGTTAGGTCAAGATTGTAAACTGATGTGTGAAATGTGTGTGTCTGTGGGATGAACTGGCTGTCGTTCATCTGTTGACTGCTGTCAGGCTCCATGCAACACTACACAAGATTAAGTGGGTACAGACACTGAACAAATGGGTGGATGGATCCCTTTTTATCTGGGTCTGTTACCTTGGTAACTTGTAATGCAAACCTAGCTTTACTATACAGTTAAACACCAGAAAGGCCTCCTCATTTAGAGCTGTGAAAACAGTCAACAGTTTTTGTGTCAGCGTGATGCGGAAGTGGGAGACTTCTATCTTCTAAAATGTCTGGGTAATTCAGCAGTGTTTTACTCAGCAGCTTCCTTTCCCCAGGCAGACAGTTTCCTGTTAACACGGGCGGGTCAGCGGTTTATCAGTTTGTAGAGCTGCAGTAACAGATGCCGTGGATGTGTGTGTTTATCACATTATATCGATTTAGCTGAGACTTTTTATCCAAAGTAACTTACAAATGAAAGAGGAGCATAAAGGACTCCGGAGTGGTTATTACACTGAGTGACTTTGCAAACAGAAAAGGGTTGAAAATCTTTTCACGGGAGTCTAAACATCTACAGAGCCCATTTCTGGTCAGTGGAGAAAAGAAAGCTCTATATGTAAATCCATATCTGCTATTAATACACATGTATTCATTATTCATGCACCCAATATGAGATCCATGTGCAGACAGGAGATATTTGATAAAATACGTAAATGAACAAAACTGAAAAAACGTTGCTCACAGCAAAAGTATGTAACCTGAAGTAACCTTTAATTTATGCACAATCCAAATCTCCATGAATTGTTTTCTTGGCTTCAGTATTGGCTAAATGTTCTCCAAGCATGATCATTTTTAAGCAGAATATTCAGCAACAGAGACTCACTCTGTCATAGATTGGTAGACAATCTACATATGTTCGTGTGGTCCAGATAAGACGGCAACAGCAGGACAGAGGCTTGTAGATTGAATACAATTATTTCTACATAGATTTTATTAAAGATTAAATAGTTCATCTTCATGCATGTTCAAACAACTCTAAGGCAGTATAGTAAGGTTTGAATAGTAAGCTTGCTATTAACTGTAATGGATAAATAAGTCTGGAGCTCATCAGCAAACAGTGAAATGCTATGGTACTATGTTCTAAAAATGAACCTAAAGGAAGCATACTCATCTTTTTATTCAAAGAATTAGAACTTTACTTCTTGATTTGTTCATGATTCTTCTGTATCAGGAACTCTTCAGTCTCAAACCATTTGTTTGATTGAGAATGAATGAGTTCTGCAAACAGACACTTCAATTGAATGTTTTAATGTTCCTTCAAAGTTTGACTGTGACTTCTTGGGTGCCTCTTTAAGACCACTTTTGTCTGGCTTATCATGATTAAATAGTTTGTTTAACATAAAGTATTGCTCACCCCTTTATTTTGGGTGCCTTTACTTGGCACAGAATTGATTTGTTCACCCAAAGGGACCTCACAAATGTAAAATAACGAGTGAAAAGAGGATAAATTGTTTGCATTGTTTGGTTTAATGTCTTGAGATTTTCTTTCTGTGAAGAATGTCTAAAGAAATGTAGGCATTTTAAAGTTTCTGCTGTCACTCTTTCACTGTCCCCAGAAAAAAAAAAAAAAAAAATAGGTTACCTCCCTCAGGCAATCAGGCAGGGACCCTGGCTTGTCCACTCTCCAATATGTGTGAAAGCATATTAATTATGACTCCTGGGAAAGAACCTCTATTCTGATATCAGGCCATGTGTATTGGACTGGATGTGCACATATTTTGCTGTTACCTGAATACTGGAAATTAATTCTGGGTTGTTTTTTTTTTTTTTTTTTTTTTAATTTATTTATTTATTTATTTATTTTTTTTTTTTAGGGATAGTCTATACTTGGTGAGGTCAGCTGAAGGAGCATAGACAAAATAAGAACAGGCTTGAGCTTGTCATGCAAATTAGTGTTGAAAGTGAAAATTGGCTTATGCCTTTTGTGACTTAATGAACCACAACCTCAAGCTTGTGATTGCAAATCCTTGCTATTGAGGCTAGAACACCTCCTTCTTCATTAACATACTGTTAATTAGGGAAACATTAATTAAAATCCTTCTCTTGAAACCTTGTGCATCTGACAGCTTAGCACAAAATCCTCTATACAGTACTTCCCTCTCTGTGCAGCTCTATATTTTAATATCTGGAGATAGATGACATTTATGGTTCTGTATTTTAGCCTCTGGCTCATGATGAGCCTGTGTTGACCTACAGAGATCATTTCTGTGAAATTGTACATTGTGATGTGCCGAAGATCTTGATGGACAAAAATTACATCATGTTCAAAAATGTCTTTTTTTTTTTTTTTTTTTGTAGAGCACACCTTGAAACAATACTTACTTTCTACAGAGGCAATAAACTGCATGTTGGGTTTGTTTAATGAGTTAAACTTGGGTATTCAAATTTTGCATTGTTGATCAAACTGCTAGCCAAACAAGCAGCTCAACTTGGTTTGCTTCGTTTCCATCTTCAGTCTCTCCTTGTAAAATCAAAACATATTGGTTGTCTATTAAGAACAAGAAGGTGTTAACTAGTCTTAGCATTAAGCATAAGATATTTTAGTGCTTGGCTGAAAGAAAGAAGAACTTCTCTTATACTGTGTGTTGAACATGTCCAGTTTTTACTGCCTCTTTTTGTGCAGACAGTTTTTGTCCCCCTTGTGGGGCGAAAAGGAGGAACTGGCAATAACCTCCATCCGTTCATGTTGCAAGTGTGATAACTTGAAAAATAACTGTGTACCAACTTCCATTTTGGCGTGTGGCTGCATCTAGGTGTAAGAAAGTTTCCTATTAAAATTGGGTTTTTATATCAAAATCCAAGATTGTCGCTGCCATGTAGGAATCTGTGCTTTCTAGTTTTTATTTTGCTTAAAAGTTCAGTTTCCTTAAATGACTCATGTGGCTGAAGATTATTTTCTAATGGCCAAGGCCACAGTTGGCCACCCCAGTTGCACCACTGCACCAGGTGGTGGATAAAATGGCTCCCTCCACTCACCAGTATCTGTCACTCTGTGCCGCCTCAGTCAAGAGAAAAACAACAAAAACTAGGGACGCACGATACTGGATTTTTAGCCGATATCCGATATGTTAAACCTTATTTGGCCGATAACCAATATTTCATATACTGTCCTTTGTCAGAACATAGTCCTCTTATTTAGGCTTATTTGCTACAAAAACTGTACAACAGCTGTAAGAGCTGGGGACGTAACAGCCATATGATTTGCCTGGCACTTTAACTTATATTAAATTAAATGTGTTAAATGTTAATTATTAGCATTAGTCACTTGCGATTCTGTCTCACTTGTGGAGGCTTGTTCCAGGTTCCTAGCTGCAGTGTGGGATCCTGTGCTCTTGTGCACGAAGGCCAGCCTTTTAAATTCAAAGTTTTTGTCCATCCATTGTGCCGTAAGACTAATCATGCTAACGAGGCTAACACGACGTCCAAATGTCTGCGGTAAAACTCATCCAAGTGCATCAGCTATTAGCTTCTTAATGTTGTTGGAAATGACGGCTTGTAACTCGGATAAGGTTAAGTCGGAAAAATATCTCGATGTAGCGAAGCTCAACGTAGTCCATAAATCTTCAGAATTCGACATCCTCACCAACGAAAAATAAAACTTGCACACCACCAACATTTTCAATTTTCCTCTCCGCCATGAGATCAGGTAGGCGCGCGTGACGTCATCACGTTGTGCTGACACTGCAGGCAAAAACAGCGCCTTTTATATCGGTGAGTTATTTTAATGGAATGGTCGGTGTCAGATATTGAAATTTAACGCTAATATCGGCCGATACCGCTACCATGCTGATAATATTGTGCATTCCTAACAAAATCTTTTTTTTTACATACCCACTTGAATATCTTGCACCAAATTTATTAAGGTTTACTAACGTTCCCTGTGCAATTCCAGTCTAGAAAAACACTTCTCAAAAACGACAAACATTCACTGTTCAGCCGCTCAGCATACTGCTTGTTGTTTAAGGGATGAAAGACTAGAAATACAATAATTCTATATTTTATTGTTAAACTAATATATATTTAAAAAACTTAGTTGTCTGATTAAGCTTGAATCATTGCACAAAATTAAATACTTTGATTTGTGTCTTAAACTCCTGGTAATAATTAGTTTAATGACCTGAAAATCTGGCAGTGCGATGACTCAGTGGTTAGTACTCTTGCCTCACAGCAAGAAGGTCCTGGGTTCAATCCTTGGTTGGACCTGGGGTCGTGTGGAGTTTGCATGTTCTTCTCGTGCATGCGTGGGTTTTCTCCAGTTTCCTCCCACAGACCGAAAACACGCATGTTAGGCTGCCTTCAGGCCCAGCCTCCCTTGCGAAAGAGATCTGTGATCTCAGTGGAATTTGCCTGGTTGAATAAAGGTTAATAAATCAATCTGTTTTTAATTTATTTTATACATTTTTGTATACGATGTTAGTTTTTTCCAGGTTCATTCAGGTTTATTGGTATCATCTGTCTTGTTCTGCATGTTTCACTCCTCTATCCGTCTTTGTAAGCTGATCATTTTGTTTTGGACAAGGACAACGCTGAAGATGCTGTAATCCTGCAGGAGCAATCAATACTATTGGCTGCTGGGTGGTCAACATGTAATCTGGACTCTGATGAATGGGGTCAACATGAACGTTCAGTGTTGTGTGTCTGTCGCTAATTCCACAAAGGAGGATCCTGTTTCACAGCTGTAATAAAGAGCACAATGTAACAAGCAGTTGCCCTCTGATTTACCTTTGTTGATGAAGTGAAAATGGTCAAAAGACTCAACGGGACATCGACCCTATAGAAATAAAAATACAATAGACACACCAATTCTGCTGATAAATTTCCTTTATTTCAGCTGCATAATTTAACTCATAAAATCCAACAAAACTCAACATAAAATAATGAAAAATATTTTACCATATCATTTTATTTATAGAGCACTTAAAACAGCGACAAGGCCAACCAACGTGCTGTACAAACAAACAACCAACAGGCAACACATAGGCAACATACAAAATGAAGTAAAATCAGAATATAGACATAAAAACGTCACGGATAATAAATATAACGATCAACCTGTGTGAAGCAAACAGGTTCAAACACAGATCACCTGGTGTTGAACGCTACGGAATAGTAGTAAGTTTTATACGTGATTTGAAAACCGAGAGGGAGGGGGCCTGTCTGACAAGCAGAGGTAACACGTTCCAAAGTCTTGGGCCTGCTACAGAGAAGGCCCTGTCACCTCTGCGCTTAAGGCAAGTTCCTGGAACTGTGAGGAGCAACTGGTCCGCTGACCTCAAAGAACGTGGAAGGACATGTGACTGTTCAGCGATTTGTAGACATGCAGGAGTGTTTTGAACTGGATTTGAAGGTGAACCAGTAGCCAGTGCAGGGAGGCCCAAACTGGTGTAATGTGCTCTCTTTTGC
>JARVLU010000002.1:10220713-10232654 GCA_031762415.1 Simpsonichthys santanae | reverse complement strand
TGTATAGCAGTGGCCGTCTTGGATCTTGATGTGGCAACCCAAAGTTTAATAGTGTCCTTTTTTACTCAAAGTTGGTACATTGCTTATTTTTGAGTCATTTAAAAAAACTATTCTTTCAAGCAACATGAAACAAACATTAACATACACAGCCATTTTGGATTTGACATAACAACCCAATGCTCAAAAGGAACCCTTCATCTGCCACACACCAAAATGAAAGTTGATACCTCTTTTATTTTTCACATGGATGGAGGGAAAATCCCATCCTCCCCCCTCCCCACCCATTTACTCTACAATGGGGGACGAAAAAGTCGCCCAGTTAGTCATTTTAAAAATATGTGCAATCATATCTTTTGACTGGGTTAAATACCGTTTTACATCATGTTTCCATTGGATTAAACAAACAAAAACAAGTAAATAAAATAAACTGACAGTGAACATAGCCACAATTTTCCAGTTAAACTTCCTCATAGAAACTTTTCTATAAGCATCATTTATGGACGAGAGTGTGAATTTACAATTCAGAGACTGCTGTAACTAACCTGGCTCGTGCCTCGGGGACACAGAGCTCACCTTCACACCATCACGTTATTTTCAGATGTGCTAATTGGGGAAAAGGGGCTTGGCGTGTGTGCGGATGTGAACAAGTTGTGAACGCTCTCATAGAGAAACAGAAGAAGTTAAAAGGTGATTTCAGATTCAACGAGTTTGGGCGCAGTTTTATTGAAAACAGCAACAGCTGCTGGATTACAATTCAAAACCCTCAGGGATTGATTTTTACTGTAATGTTAAATTAAATTATGAGTCGTGCAGTTGTTGCATGAGGCAGGTGCGATTAATAAACGCCCCTGAGATTTCCTGTCCGGTGTGCTTCAGGTGTGATCCAGATCTGTGAGTGTGTCAAACTCTTTAACACGTTGTCATCTGGTTTGGTTTGAGTCGACCACAACCTCACCATAATTTTATTATAAACCTTAATCCTTAGTCACAGATATTTAGTCTCTGGCTGCTCTAAACCCTGAAACAGATTTTAGTTTTTCTTGTTTATCTCTCAGGCAGTTTTGGTTTTATTTACTGATTCCACAATGTTTACTCTGATCATCTTTAGGTTTGACACCAAACAAGAATCTGGACTTCAATCTATAAACATGTGCCTTTGACTTTCAGAATTAAACTTTCATATAAAAAGGTCCTTGCAGGATGAACAATGCTAATACAAAAACTCCACACATTCATTTTAGGACAATGTGGATCTTGGAGAGCTGATGTTCTCGTTGTGTTATCTCCCCACCGCTGGCAGACTCACCATCACCATAATCAAAGCAAGAAACCTCAAAGCCATGGACATCACCGGAGCCTCAGGTTGGTGCTGACGGATGAAGAGTGTGCAGATGTGTGATTTTCTGTTCTCTAGACCTGATTTATGTCTCAAATAAATGTCAATTCACCAGTATGGCTGAAACATCAGTAAGAATGGCAGCACAACAAACAAAAAAACAACCCCCAGACATTTTGGCTTGCACAAGCATGAACGCCCAAGTTTTGTTTAATGCACAATTAGATTTTTTATCCAAATGCTTAACGTTTTTTGTCTTTTGTGATGCGGTTTGGTCACACTCCGTGGAAAAGATTGACCGGTCTAAGAAAAAAGACAAGACTTAAGTTTGCCTCTCCCCCTTGCATCATTTAATACATTTAAATGGGTGATTCTCTAACTTTTTGGGTTCAGGGACTGCTGACAGGGGAGAAAAGTTCCAGGGACCCCATCATAATCCAATAATTTCCTCCCATTTGTTTCTTTAATGCAATTGAAATGTTTGTGTAACATAAATACTTGAGACCTGTTCTTTAATAGAATTAATACACTTTTTATGCCTTTAAACATGGGGTATTTTTCAATCAAGACACAATTAACAAAATCTTTAACTTCAATATCCAAAACTACAGTTTTGAGAAGATTAACAGCATCAAAAACCACTTTAAAACTTTACGTATTCACATAATCACATAATAAACATTGCCACTCTTCTTCAATTGTCACGTCAGATTATTACAGAAAACTCTTTACATGAAACTGAACAGAATCATAACAGCAGCGGTCGTACCAAGTAACAGGGCTTGATTTATAAACTGATCGATGCAGGAACTTAAATAGTGTTTGGGGGAGGGGGGTCTGGGGGTCCTCCCCAGAAAATTTTTAATAAAGTAGATGTGATTTGCTGCATTTTGGCGTATTTTATTGATAAACTTCTACATGCTTGGAGAAAATAAACAAAAAAGTTTTTGCGGACCTCGAAGCACTGGCTCATGGACCCCTGGGGGTCCAGGGACCCCAACTTGAGAACCACTGGTTTAAACAATATGAACCTGATGTTATCCGAGTTTGTCGTCTCACTTTCTTGGTTGAAAAGTTACTGATGGACATGTAGCTTTAGCATATTTGAGCTCTACCATCTTAACGTTTAGTGAATGCCGTCTTTCAGATCCATACGTGAAAGTGTCCCTTATGTGCGATGGGAGGAGGCTGAAGAAGAGAAAGACTTCGACCAAACGGAACACGCTGAACCCGGCGTACAATGAGGCCATCGTGTTTGATGTTCCCCCTGAGAACATCGATCAGATCAGCCTGCTCATCGCAGTCATGGATTATGATCTGTTTGTACATTCAGACACCCCCTATGCAGAGCTTTGACCGATAAACACTAAATCTCACGGTATTATTCTCTGCTGTCCCGCAGGGTCGGACACAACGAGGTGATCGGTGTCTGTCGGGTCGGCAGCGAGGCTGAAAGTCTGGGGCGAGACCACTGGAACGAGATGCTGACGTACCCCCGGAAACCCATCGCTCACTGGCACCCCCTCATAGAGGTGTGTTCCAAAGCAAAATCAAAGATCATTTATTGTTTACAGAAAAACTCTTCACATAAAACACTGAATACAGTTTATTCAGTTTTAATTCAGTGTCTCATTAATATTCTAATTAGAAATAAATAATAAATGTATCTATGCTAGCTAATATTGAATCATATTAAAATGACCCCACACCCCCCATAAAAAACAAAACAGTTTTGAAAATGGAAATAGATGAAACGCTGAGGAACTACAAGCACATTTCACATCGAGCCATAGTGAAGATAATTCCCTCATGGCAGTAAATCTAATAGAAATATATGATTTGACCGAAGATGTTTTACCAGAAACAACTACATTTGCGTCAGAGAGGACCAAGTCAAAAATCACTAAAATATTTAGGATTGATCATTTTTATAACTTTAAAATGTCACATTTGCAGGTTATTTCCCCTTCATTGATAAATTCATCTTCTAATAGATGTTCCGTAACATTTTCTCCAAAAGACGCATGATGAGATCACGGTCACAATCGAACAAATGCATAGCTCAGGTATTTGGAAGTGGGTTTCAGCTGTGTTGTTAATAGTAATCAGTATTTCACCTGCAGCAGACATCAGTCATCTCAATTGGAAGAAATCAGAGAGAAGTTCTCATTATGGAGTCACAGTCTAGTCATTAGAGGCCTCTTTAAGAACAAATTTAATCAGTTTTAAATAACTCAAACTATTAAATAACTTTAGTACAGCAGGTGAACGTTTCATTGTAAACTTTACTACTGTGTCGCTTTTGCATCAGATGATTATTTACATAAACATTTATGAATATTTACTAAAGATTGGCCATGTTGAAACTGTTTTTTTAATACAGCCACTGAAAAACAGACAGTGGAAAAAAAAAGTTTGTGTAACATCACTGTAAAATCTAATACACTTTGTTATTGATGTTCTTGTTGTTGTAGAAGTTCTAAAATCATTTTTAAAGGCGCCTATTTTTAGCCAGTCATTAGCTTGGCTCCCCAATAAAAGTTTTTCCTTGTCTTTTACCAAACAACGTTTGCGTTGACTGTTATCCGTTGCAGGTAAGATACTAGCGATTTATGACTACTCCACCAAAAACAACTTTAAAACATCTAAACTGCACTGAGCAGTTTTTAGCTTTAATGCTCTGGTGCATGCATTCCCACACAAAACTGGAAGCGTTGAACTCCAGTTTCTGCAGCTTTTTGAACTGAGAAAGACAGGACGGGAAACAAAACGTCTGCAACTGGTGAACAGACGTACAGTTATCAGCACCAGTCTACAAAGTTGATAAAACAGGTGTCATTATGACAGGTATGATACCACATTTATTTTCTCTCCGCTGTTTGATTTTAATTCTGGACAGCTGAATCATTTGTTACATGCTTGATGTTTTTAAAAGCTATATCAAAAGTTAGCGCAAGTTTTCACAAACATGAGGAAAACATGGAAATATTACCTGATTATATTGCAAAAATGTTCTGTTCAACTATAATCTAAATACCAAATCCACTAGTAGTCACTTTAATGGATCACTTCCATGCTAGTGAGTCTCATATTCTATGTGGACATGTTCAGTGTTCCATTATGAGGTACGATGTGGAAAAATAGAAAAAAACAATTACGTAACCAGAGATACTGCATAACCCTCGTGCATACTCGACTTGTTTTGCTGTGATTGCCACAACTGAGGCGCTGCTTCAGAGACAGAGAGGTGGCTACATTTACAGAGTCGTTTCTATTTCTGAATCCCCAGCCCACACTCATTAAAAAAAAACAGGGCATGCTAAAACAGATGCTGAACCAATTCATGTAAATTCATGTTGAGTTGTCAGAGCTCATTATAGTGGTATTCGTGGTGGAAAGCTGAAATACCGCTAAATGGATAGCTGTCCAAGTTTCAGCCATGACACCCATTTGGATATGGCAGAATATTTTTGCACCGTCTCGTCTTTGCTGAATTTAAAGTCTTCAGCTAACGTATGTTTAAAGGTGTCTTGACATGTTTAGCAGTTTTGACTCCTAGTTATGATGCTAACTTGGAGACTCTTCTCGTTGTAAATCTGATGTCTCCAGAGTTTGTTTTTTTCCCCATCTAAGGTTTGGTGATGCTCATTAAAAAATAATTCCTGGAAAATTTTTCAGTCCCCAATGAAGATTCATTTCCACAAGCTTTTCCCCCACAAAGACTAATGACATTACCATTTGAAATAAAGCCAAGTAATTCATAATGAGCATAATCTATTTAGATTATTCGCCCTCCAGATGGCTGACGTGTTGTGTGTTGTAAAGGGATGCTAATACTTAGCAAAGGGGGTCTGTATTTACAGCATTTACTAGGAAAATATCAACTCAGTGTTAGTAAATTGGACCTTGTCGCAGAGTGAAAAAGAGAAACTGGAAATATTCTCTGTCCATCTATCCATGCATGTCATGAGCTCAATAACTTGAAAAATGAACGAGATACAAACTTTTATTTTGGTGTATCGCTGCATCTAAGCGTACAAAAGTTTTGGGTTGCCACATCAACATCCAAGCTGGCCACCAGCCGCCCCAATCATTTGAGGAAACTTGCTTTCTAGTTTTTATATTGTTTAAAATACAAGTTTCTCAGATGATTGGGGTGGCCAAAGATTAACAAGGCCACCACTGACCACCCCCTGTCTCTGCATCTGGTGGTGGATGAAATTGCTTTCTCCATTCACCAGGATTCATCACATTGGGCTGCTTCAGACCAGAAAACAAACAAATCAAAAATAAACTACCTCTCTGCTTATGTACAGGATAATGCATACCCACTTGAATATCTTGCACCAAAAACATGTAGGTTTACTTGAATTCCCTGTTACATTTCGGTCCAGAAAAGCACTCATCTCAAAAACTACAAACATTCACTATTCAAATCTTTCAGCTATGAGGAAATCAGTGTCCAGCTTGTTAGATTTAGATTTTCTGCTTGTCTGTGTGTATTGAATGCAATTCAGTTCAATTAATTTATATAGCACCAAATCACAACAATATTGTCTCAGGGCACTTTACAGGAGCACTCACATAAAAAGCCAAATGGTAAAGTTCTCTATCTAAGGAATCCAGCAGACACGTTGAATCTTGGCTTCGTTGCAGTCTCCCATCCTGAACAAGCACAGTGGCAACAGTGAAAAGAAAAAACTCCCTTTTAAAAGGAAGAAACCTCCAGCAGAACCAGGCTCAGGACAAGCGGCCATCTGCTTTGACCGGCTGGGTTTGAGGGGACAGGGAGGAGAGGCAAACAAACACAGACTGGCAGGTCCAGATGTAGGTGCAGGTGTACCTCCTATTGGAGGAATGACAAAAACACAAGTCAAGGATAGAAAAAAATAATTACAAATACAAAACAGGTTGAGCAGAGTAAGTCAAGACAGTAGCATAGTGAAGAAATGCAATGCAAGAAAAGATGCAATCATATTAGAGATATCTGGCCATAATGCACGGTACCGTGCAGCACAAAATACCTCAAACCAACTGTCAAACGCAGCAGTGGAGAGCTAATATTCTGGGCTAGTGTTCAAGCTATAGGACCTGAATAACTTACTGTCATTGAGTCATCCATGAACTCCTCTGTCAATCAAATAGTTTTAGAGTCAGATATGAGGTAATCTGTTTATCAGCTTAAGCTTGGACACAACTTGGGCCTGACGCAACAGAACAATGATCCCACACACAGCAGCAATTCAACAACAGACCAACTAACAAAATAAAAGAACCAATGTGTTGAAACTGGTCCAGTAAATATCCAGACCTCAGCCTAATTGAAGATGTGATGAGACTTAAAAAGAAAAAAGCTGTGCATAAAAATAAAAAAATAAAAAAACGCCAGCAAATCTAAATGAACTGAGGTAATGCTGTAAAAAAAAAAGAGTGGACAAAATTATTCCTGAACAATGTGAAAGATGCAAAAATGACAGTGAAGTTGTACATGCTATGGTAGAATTGATTTTTCACACACTATCTTTCCATCTTTGTATCATTTTTGTTTAATAAAGCTACAGTACAATCAATATATAAAAAAAAAAGATTGGTTCCACTAAATAGTTACTGATGTCCTAAATTAAGTTTTAAAAAAATACAGAAAACAGAATTTAATACTGTGTTTTGCTCTTAACTAACTCAAATCAAGTTTCTGATAAGATTTAAGGTGAACATCTAGCATCTGCTTTTTATCACGTTTAGGATTCATTGAAACATTTTGACATAAACACGTTATACAAGAAAGGTTAAATCATGTCATCTGGACGAGCTTCTTTTAGGGAGAAAATGTCTTTCATCCATTGACTTCATCAGTCTGTGGCCTGCCAACCCAGACCTGTCTTATAAATAGCTCTCATTGATGAACACATCATGTAGAAACCTTCAAGGCTATTAGTATGCTTCAGATCAATGATGGGTTCCAACATCCGCTCCGTCTGTTCATCCAATACCACAAAGCAAACATTTAATCACATATGTTTGCTTTCTAAGGAGTACTAATACACTTTTCTTCAGCTATATCAAATCAAACTTTTTCCTGTTCTCCTGACATGAGCAAAAGTAAACAAACATATATTTTGATTAATATTCCAGTTGAGATAAAAAATAAAAGTCAATTCAATTGCTAAAGCACATAAAACATGAAAATTTGAGGGGAAAGAATGAACATGTCTCTATTTACCTAATGCTTAGAGGAGAATGCAGATCATTACTTTTTGCGCAGCAGAGGTGGCCTTGAAAGGCATGGCTGATTTCTCTTTGTGCCTCCCAGTTAGCCCGACCTTGAGCTGCCTTGGGCGCTAGCAGGAATGTGCGTTCTGCTCCCATTTTGTGCTGGTGATGTATATTAAATGACATAGGTCTTCATAAGTGTCATTGTCTCCCAGGTCTGATAAAGACTAATATGAGCACTTCTTTTCACCAGCTGTGGAGAGTTCTTTTATCACTGCAGGGATCCTCAGAGAAGTGCAGGGTTCTGGGGGAAGGAGGGGAATTAAAATGGGGAAAAAAATAAACAATAGCGAAAAGTGTCTGGGGTCAAAAGAAGTGCACGAGGACAGGCTTGGGCGAATTTATTTGAACAGATTATTACAGTATGGACTTAAATAGGCCAAGAAAAAAAACAACTGTGAAGTCTCAAAGGATTAAGGATGCAGACAGGCGTCCTCGTTAGGTGCAGTGGAAAATAAAAATATTATTGGTTGTTTCTGTAATGCCACATATTTCTTTCATCAAAACTAATCAGATAAAAATGCTCATCTTGTGTTTATGTCACAATTTTATTTGTCACTGTTTTATTTGTTAACATGACTGAGCAGATTTTTTTTTCCATAACAACGAACAAAATAAAATAAAAAAATTAACAAACATTACTTTAATTATAGGATTTTGAAACCATTGTAGTGGACCCCTCTGTTTGAGTGACATATTAGCTAATAGAGGTTAAATTGGTCAGATTTCAATACTCCCAATTTAATGAAGTTTTGGGAAATTATAAACAATATTTGTACTCAGATATTAGCAAAGCCCAAAGCACAGGGGTAATTTACTCTTTATTAGTTTAAAGCCCAGCTGGCAATACATGTATCTGTGCGTGTCAGCACATTTATAGTTATGATCTGATTTTAGTTAGATGTTTTTTTTCTTGTGTTAAAAAAAACTTGATTGCAATTTAACAACTGATTGCTACTCTGCTAAACTGAAATTGGTTTGTTGCACATTGTTTTCCTCAGATGTGTTTTTTCTGACGTGTCCTCTGCAGAGGGAGCACACACACTCTGACAAAGTTCTGCAGAGGAACACAGTCCGATTTCTCAGCCCACTGAGTGCAAACAATTGCATCTGAAGGATCAATATGTGCAGTGCTTTATTTTGAGGTGTGTTTTCTTTTTTCTTCTTGTAGAAGTCAACCAGTTTATGTGCATTTCTGAATATGGTTGTCTTGATTTAGTTCGAAATTGTTCACAACAGAGGTGTGTGTATAAAGATTTTTGTTGTAAGAACAGAGTCTGTACGGTAAGCAAGTGGATGGTGTTTAAAAATTATGATCATATCCAAACATATAATTTATATTTAAAACATGTAGTTTATCAAAATATTAACACTTTCTAAATTATGAATGTGAAAGACCCAAAACAAAGATAGAAGCAGCAGTGATGAAACCTCACTTGAAAACACTAAACACACAGAAAAACTCACAGGTGGTAGACTGAAAAAAAAAAACAAGTAAATCAAACTAAACTTATGTAAAGTTGGCAAGAACAACATGATAAAATAAATTATAAAAACTGGCAAAGTACAAAGGATGCAAGTATACACACACTGAAGAAAGTCATACAGTGAGATGCAGGTGTGCTGATTAAAAACTGATCCCAGGTGTTGGACAGGAAGTTAAAGTAAACCAAACATACAAGAAGGAACTCATCAGTAAAATTAAACAGGGGAACTGCAATTCATAAAATGAATATTCAATTTACTTTGAGGGATATGTTACTTAGTGGTGTCAGTAAAGTTAATGATCTAATTATTGTTTCTTGAAGAATACTGGCCTACTGGAGAAAATTTAGTTGAGGTCTTACTCTCCTTGTAAAGCCTTCGCAATTTTTTTTATTTTTTTTTTTGCAAATTATGATGCCATGGTAGCCCCAAACACCAATAAAAGTACTGGTAATAGCACACATCACGGTGCCAAGCCAGTCATTTTTTATATAACATTTCAACCTGGAGAGACTCACACAAAGAGACGGGAAGACAATTACAGTGTTTTATTGATGAGAGTTTATTTGGCGCTCGGGCCCCGGCGGGGACATGCATGCTGAACCGCTGCGAGCATGCGAGTCTGACGAAGGGTGATGGATCGCAGAAATCCACCCCGGGACCCGAACCTGGCGGTGGAGTCAGGGCGAAGGAGAGGAGACCCGAAGACCTCCAGATATAGAGTGGAGATGGGGAGGTGGAGGGATGCAGCGTGGCTGGCAAACGGGGAGAGCCCAGGACTGAGGGCTCTATATCTGGATCGGCTGGCTGACGACTGATGCGCTGCAGCTGGTGAGTCTGCCATGTTGAATTTTCAGCTAGCCTTCATTTGTCGCAGTTGGTGAGGTTAGACCCAAGTGCAGGTATAGACACAGTGAGCACAAAGTAAAATAAAAACGGATTTATTAAATAAACAGAAACAAAGGGCTGATGTGGCAGGAAAACACAGGGAGGCACGAGGAGGACCAAGACTTCTGAAAGCTTTGTCGAATAATGAGCTGATGGTGAGGCGGAGGCCAGGGCTGGTTTAAATAACAAACTGAGTGAGAGTGAAACTGGGAACACCTGGGCTGAATACTGACTGGGAACAGGTGAGGGTGGCAGTCGAGCTGGTTTACTGAGGGTGAAAGGAAGACGGCACAAGAAACACTGGGAAATAAAACAAGACCTAAACTAGAATAATTTCTCAGATAAAACCCTAACACTGAAGTGCAAAAACGCAAGTTCTAAACTGAACGGAAAACACAACCGAACCCAAATGACAACCAGAAATTTAACATAGAAAGGAGTAACACTAAAAAGAAAAACAGATGCCACAATATTCTCATTCTGCTCCAAAAAGACAACATTACTGGAGCGACTGCAGCAGGCAGCAGTGTGGTACCCTTTGAGAAATGTTTGTGGTTTGTACCAAATTGTGCAAACTTGTAAAATGTGCTTACATCGTTTTAAAAAGCAAAGTTTTTTCCTTATAATCCTTCCAACCAATACGTTTGTCTTTGTGCTGATGCCAGCAGAGTCTGCCATTTAGCTAATGGTTTATTTTATTTTATTTTTTGAGATTTTCTGATTATTGCACAGTCTGACTTCAGGGTATACATGCTGGAATGACAACTTCTGCAAATACTGCCAACGTTTTAAATGTTTCCACTTGTGACTGATCTTTTTTTCTCTTTAGAATGATGAAATCCAAATAGTTTGGAAATGGCCCTATAATCCTTTCCAAATCAATGCGTAACAACAACTGCTTCTTTAAGACCATTGTAATGTCATTCCCATTGTGTGAACGCCCACCTGAATGCTCCAGAATATTCAGCAACATATTTTGATTTTGTAAAGGAGCTCACGCATTCTCATAACCTGTCAATAACGTGTTTTTATTAGCTCATCTCAGGTTCTAAGAAAGCGGTTATCTGTAGTTGAGTTGTGGAGGCAACAGGTCCAGGAAGCAAACCCAGACATCCCTCTGCCCAGCGACACTGTCTCACTCCTCCTGGAGGATCTCACTGTGTTCCCAGACCAGAGAAGATCTAGAATCCCTCCGGGGAGTTCAAGGTCTGCTCTGGGTTCTGTTCCAAGTTGAACATGCCCAGAAAACTTTTAAAAAAGTAGTCCAGGAGGCATCCTAATCAGATGTCCGAGCCACCTCAACTGACTCCTTTGATGGAAAGGAGCTGTGGATCTACTCGGAGCTTCCTCCTGGATGACGTAAGCTCCTCATTTTATCTTTAAGGCCGAGCCCGCCGCCAGAGTAAGGAAGCTCACTTGGGCCTCTTGTACCTGGGATCTTGTTTTATTGGTCATGCTCCATATTTCAAGACCATGACCAGGAGAAGGTTGGAACATAGACAGTCTGGTAAATCAAGAGCCTTACAACTCAACTCTTACTTCACTTCAACCAACCAAATCAATGCCTTCATTACTGAGAATGCCCTGATCTGTCAATCCATCTCCTGCTCCATCCTACCATCAATCGTGAGCAAGACACCCAGATATTTGAACTCCTTGACCCGAGGCAACACCTCTTCCCTGATCTGGTGGGGTCATACCACTCATTTTGGTTGAGAACCATGACCAGTGGGCTTATTTACTCATGTTAGGGCAAATTATTAAACTTGTTCACTCGAAGCCTACCACACACATGTAGGCCTGTCATGATAACAAATTTTTCTGGGCAATTTATTGTCTCAGAAGTTATTGCGATAAACAATAATATTGTTTGAAATTTGACAATACAGGTAGTCCCCGGTTTCCGGCCAAGATCCGTTCCTACGGCCCGGCCGGAAACCGATTTAGACTTAAACCGGAACT
>JARVLU010000002.1:10208322-10220613 GCA_031762415.1 Simpsonichthys santanae | reverse complement strand
AATTAAAAAAAAAAAAAAAAAAAAAAACAACATATTAAGGATAGAAAAAATACAAATACAAAACAGGTTGAGCAGGGAAAGTAAAGACAGAAGCAGAGTGAAAAAGTGTGGTCAGTTTGTCCTCCAGCAGTCTAAGCCATAGCAGCATAACTAAGGGACAGCTCAGGAAACCCAAGCCGACCCTAACTATAGGATTTATTAAAAGTCCAGTCTTAAAACTGGACAGTGTGTCAGCCTCACGGACAGAAACTGGAAGTTGGTTCCACAAGAGAGGAGCCTAATAACTGAAAGCTCTGCCTCCCTTTGTGTTTTTATAAACTCTATGAACCACAAGTAAACCTGCCGCCTGAGAGCCAAGTGCTCCGTTAGGAAAATATGGAACAATAAGATCTATAATATAAAATTAAGCTGGGCTGTTGAGAGCTAAAACTACAAAGCTTTTAAAAGGAATGTGATGATGTTGAACTGCTTTCACATATATAAAATTATTATAAAAACACAATTGCTTGATTTTGTGACACCTAAAACCAGAATTCTGCCCACTTCATCTCCTAATTTACGAATCAGTGTTTCAGTGAACAACACGAGTGAGTGGCTCTACCTCCAAAGGTTTTGACTCCAGTGATGCTCTCTTTGTATCTCCAAGGTTCCATTCAGTACTGAAACACACTGGATGTAAATACACTACTATTTAATATTGCTTTTATACTTATATTTAATCAACGTCTTGGTAGAGACACATGCTCATACACACTGTGCATCCATCAAATGATGATGTTCTTTTCTGAAGCCATTACCAGCAGCTTTGGGCTGCAGCTGCAAACTCTGAGATGAGATGAGCTAATGGCTTATTTGTGTAGTTTTTAAAAGATCTCCACGGAAGCCCCGAGGGAGCTTGGATGGCTGGATTGTTCACACATGAACACACACGTTCAGACACCGAGAGACATGGATCCACGGGAACGCACATGCATTTGAGTTTGACACAAAGAATCGATGTTTATCAACAAATTAATCTAAAAACATGCACATTCAGCATGCACACTCACAGGTCACCGACCTCATTGCTTCGCACAATGACCATTAATAATTCACCCACTTGATCTTTAAAAGCGTGGCTGTAAATAAACACACTAACACAGCAAAAGCATGAAACAAACAACAACAAAATGCTCCCGGGTCCCCCTGGGTAATTCTCAGCCAGTGCTGATGCTATTGGGTGGAAAGGAAAGGATGCACAGAGAGACAAAAGCTTAGTGTCATCCACTTTGTCACATGAATGAGTGGCTGAATAACAAACAGGCCCAGCGCAGGGACCGCTCATTCAAAGAGGGCTTGGTGTGTCACAGTCACCTCTGAGCTTAAATCTCTGGCCTTTGGGTCCCACAGGGCTGACTCAGGTTCAGATGCTTCAGATCTGTCAACCTGCTCCTCGACAGGTGAAGTCTGGATCAAACGACTACCCAAAATGACTCTTCTAAGCTACTTTTTTAAATTTATTTAGACTTTCTTTTAGGCACCAGTTAAATCTATAACTTTTAACCTTTGCTGCACCACTGAACCGGCTCCAAACCGACCCCATAAAGTGGTTAAAATGTCCTTATGTGGAATAAGATATGATCCTTTAATAAAATGTAAATTAAAATACATCCTGTTGTTTTGACTGAGCTTGTGGTTAGAAAATGAGCTAAGCAAGAACATCATGAGTGACGTTATAGTTAATGAAAATAATAGAAATGTCAAATTTTATTACTAAGATTGTCTGATTTTTATACGCCCATTGTTTGCAAACTTTCTATTGTCCCACAGGATTTTAATAAAAGTGTACATGCTGTAGCAAAGAGAAATTAACCTTTTTCAATATATATTAAATAAAATAGAGTAGAAATATTTAGGGAAAGTTTACACTAATTACAGATTTTTTTTAATGCAGCTAAAGGAATTCAAATACATTTTTTAATTAAATCTTGATGAGATCAGAGTTCTGGAAAATATAAGCTGACTTTGGCTCTTTGTTTACTGCTTGGAAAATATATATGTGTTCCCTTCTATGGCTAAATTAATTACCTGGTGCAAGGACATATCTCTGATACTTTTATTGTAAAATGTTCCATTTTTAAGAAGAAAAAAGTAATCTTTTTCAAAAAATATTAGTTCATTTTATATGAAAAATGAAGAAGATTAATTTAAGTAATGTAATAAGTGCGGATGATTTATTATTTACTTGCCCTGTGGAATTTAAAATGTTCCCTGAACAGCATGAGGATAATGAAAGAAATGACACAAAGTAAGAACATTTTTGAAGAGGTTATTTTAATACATATTGTACCTAAACATCAGTATCATCAGCAAGTCAAAATGTAAAAAATTCCCCCTAAATTACCAAATCTAAACTACTATTAGACTTTTCAGACAGAAATCATTCAGCATGAGCTCAAAATTTGCTTATCTGTTGATTTTGTAGGTTCTCACATTTGAAAACCTTAAATGATCATTCAGTGTCAGTCTGTAACTAACTTCTTTTGTTGTGCACCAGTGGGTTGGACAGGGAGCGACAGTGACCGGAAGCCAAGGAGGATCCACCAACTCCCTGAAGGCACCTTCATCACCATGACCACAGTCACACACAGATGAGCAGCCTCCGGGTGGTGAAACGTTGGACGATGCGACTAACCAGTCTAACAGTAGCTATAGGTCCTTACTAAAACTGACTTACTAGATTAAAGTAAGTTTTAGAGACGCTTGAGAAGACCAACCCCCACCCTTCTATGTCCCTTTGCGTCTTCACAACTAAAATATGAGTAACATTCCAACTGAACCACCACTATGGTCTTATTTGTCATATCATTCCATTACTAACAGAGAAATTATCTTACAAGTTGAGTGCTTGTTTTATTGGTTAATCCTTTTTATCATTATTATTTGCCTTTGCTAATTGCTCTTTGTGGACCAAAATGACTTTTTTTCTTTAGGTAAAAGTGTAAAGATTTGACTGTTAATTTGAGTGAGTGGTTTGTTTCCAACAGCCAAGTATTTAAAATGAAAAAACAGTAAAATAAAGAGTGTGCTAACACAGATATAAAAAAATAAATAAATAATGCAACGTTGTTTAGATTAATTAAATGTAAGCCTTTTGTACATTTGTTAAACTACTGTGTGTGTAGAGTGGTCAATTTTAACATGCACATTATGTTGTAATGGCAGACGGAGAAGTAAACTACCTTATGGGAGAAATACATTATACAGACCAATACATGTCTGCTACGTAACAGTCATGTACTGTGTACTCACATGGTACATACCTGGTACTTACATGGCACGTACTGTGTACTTATAAAGGTACTAACCGCATACTTCTAGATATGTAACTGGTTCTTACCTGATATGTACTGGACTGGGTAAGTAAGCATTACATACCTTGTACGTACAGAATACATACCAGGTATTTACAGAGTATGTACCTGATACTTACAGGGTATGTACTGGATATGTACTGGAAATGTATCTGGTATGTATTGGGTATGTACTTGGTACTCATGTGGTACATATCTAGTGTGCACAGAACACATAGTTGGGACTTACAAGGTATTGCATTTGTAACAGGTGCTTAGCAAGTACAAACCTGATATGTTCCAGGTATTTACAGGGTATACTCTGAGTGCATGCAAGGTATGTTAAGGGATATACCTGGAACTTTCATGGTATGTACCGACACATACTTTGTACAAACCTAGTACATGCCTGATAGATGCAGGGTAACTAGTCACATCAAAATATCACCCAGTCTTCATAGATAAGTATTTAACAGGTACAAGGTAGGTACTTACTTATTTACCTGCTGGGTACAAACCCAATACTTATAAATTATATTCTCTGCAAACACTAGGTACCTACCCAGTAAGTAGATATGAAGCATGAAAATACAATGTACAAACCTGGTAAGCACCCTGTAAGTACTGGGCTGTATTATGGGTTGCTGCCCTTTGGTTTTACCTCAAAGGAAAATTTTCTGCACATTTTCTGTGATGATTTGCCACAAAAATGTGTGAAACATGACCAAAATCATCTTTCATTTAGTGCATGTTAAATTGCCATACTTTGTTAACAACGTCTTGTCAAAATAAAGTAAATGCAAACCTGAAAGTTTTCATCAGTGGTTCCTCTAGCAGAATGTCAAGCAGCTTTTGTCTTTGACGATTTGACAGAGGTTCTCTGTGATCTCTCGTGTTTCGGTTTATTGCATCCTGAGTATTCGTTCTGAAATAGCAAGTATTTGTTCAGTAGAGGTTTTAAAGAAATTACAAAAATTGAACCAGGGGGGAAAAAAATACAAAGAGCACATCTTAATTCAGAAATATTCACCCACAGTAGGAACATGTCACAGTACATTGCCACAAATTCAGGAAAGCAAAGTAACTTATAGCCAAAAGGTCAGTATGTACCCACAATGCATTGAAACCACAGTAACATACTGTAAAAAAATGCACTTGATGAACTGACAGTATTTAGCTTTAATATTGTATAATCCCAATTTAAGAACTATTACGTGTCACAAAATGTGTGGACAAAATCCAGTTAATATTTGGCAAAACTTTCCCACCTTATTTGAATTCATACTTAGATACGTTTTAAATTTTGACCACCTGGACAAAGGAGAACAAGCTGTAAACTAAACCATTATGTACTATCATAAATGTTTGCCAGTTTAGTGATGTTTCTGTTAAAAAAAACCCCCAAAAAACAACATTATCAGTCCTGGTTCCTCTAACGATCCAACTACAGCTGCGACTGAAACATCTGGCGCATTATCTGATTGACTTTTTTTTCTTTTTTTTTTTTTTTGTAAATGTGCCATTTGATGCTGGGTTTGCTTGATCAGAAAATAGTTGCAGAAGCTGATCAGAGCAATAGAATTAACAGGAAAGGTGCAGATTTTAAGCAGTTGTTTAAATATTCTGCAGAGCTAAGGGAGACTACAGTGGAACACCTTTTATAACACAGCAGAAAACTGATTTTAATCTAAATCAATCAATTAAAAATCATTAATTTATCTCTAGTTTTACACTTACTGAAAAAGTTCCTTTAGTGTTGTAGAAAACGACAAAATTGACATGCGATAGTATTTTGCATGCAAAGATGGAAATGTAATATTTCAAATGAGCTCACTTGCAGAACGAGGAAACGATGGCTCGTGCACACATGCAGCACTGTCACCACATTTCCAAAAGCCAGATTAACAAAAATCAAACGTCTATGAAAGACTATAAAATTGTTTGTTAAAATAAAAAAAATAAAAATCAACACTCAGAGGTAGTTGTGTGGGAAATCCAGCGTGCCTTTGTCAAGTTAAGACCCACAAAGACAAGAAATCCACACACAAGAAGCTGATCACAATGAATCGTGTCAAAATTAATTTTTTTTTCAATGAAATGAGTGAATGTTGTTAAAACACTTGGAGTTCTTCTGCTATTCTTGAATTGGGACCACTCTGGTTTGTTTTAACGAATCAGCATTTGTTTTTCGATTGATATCAGTATCATGTCTTTGTATTGTCAAAATTATATTTTTTCCTGTTTACAGGAACGATGCATGCATCAGTTTTCTGTTTTTTTTTTTTTTTTTTTTTATCTCTTTCGCTATGAGATACTAACCATGCTGTAAACACAAGATGTATTATGAACTAAGGCTGACGGTGTAAAATGCCCTTTCAGATGTTATTAATAAATATTTGTTTACATAACACTGACTGCATCAGGGTGAGATTGATTGATACGAAAACATTTATCACACCTTTGGCTTTTTTCCTCCTCTCTTACTTTGACTGAAGAGTTTGTGACATGCATATAGAAATTACAACAAAGACCTCACAGCAGCTGGAGGATGAAATGCTAACATCTGTAAGCAGATGTGACTCTCCGTAAACCTCCTAACTGCTTTTGAAGTTAAAATGCATCCAAGGGGTGAACATTTGTCAACTATTTCTCTCTCCATTCATACAACTGAGCATCTTCTGTCCTCTCAGCATGGGATTTGAGGAAATTCCTCGTTTTCTTCAAAGGAAACAATGTCCACCACAACGTCTTATAAAACCGCCACGTGTTAAACATTTTATAAGCAATTTCTGCCTTGAAATTACATAAATATATTTTGTGTGTCTCTTAGGAACATTTGAAATCATTTTCTAAAGTAATGTAACAGTTTTTCACCTCAGAGTTTCAGTGTTTAACAAATCTCCTTCACAGTGGTCATTTGAAGTTATTTCTTCCAGTTTGCTCTGCATTTCTTGAATCTGGAAGAAATGCTGTCAGAGACAGAAAGTTACTGCAAATCATTAAAGGGAACTCAACTAAAGTGTTCTCTGAAAAAAAAAATACATCAATACATCACTGTCCATATAATTAGGTTCCTATTACCGACATAACTGATGTCCCAAAACCTGATGAATAGCATTAATTGCATTTGAGCATTAAGTATCTCAAATTTCAGTTTTACCTGAAAGGCATTGTGTTGTCCACTGCAGTGGAAGCATCGTTAAAAAAAAAAAAAAAAAAAAAAAAAGAAAATATGGACGGTCTCTTTTTTTTTTCTTTGCTGAGACATTTCGTCCTTCATCCAAAGGACTTCTTCAGTCTGAGGAGCCACAAACAAACTGAAGTCCCACAAGCACCACACTCCCATAGTGGAAAATAAACAGTTTGCAGGTGATAAGGTGGTTTATGGGACCTGTCTTCTCCTCTGTCAACTCCTCTAAGGCAGCCATGCCAAAGTGGTTCAGAACGCCAAAGTCCATGCTCAATAATCCAGGTACAAATCCAAAATACAATCCATGAAAGAACTGATGACTGTGAATGGAAGACAAATAATTCCCGACTGATTAGAAGACGAGACCAAGAGTATAAATAAACCAGAACTAGACACGCCTGAACTGATGACAAAAACAGGAACAGGTGAGAGTGGGCGTGGCAAGACTGAGAAGCAGGACTGAACCTGAGGAAAACTGAACTGATGGCACAGACAGATTAACACACGGAACAGAACTAAATATTAGGGTAACAAATAAATAAAATGTGATAATTAAAAGAGGACTGAAATTTAATGTAAAACATAAAGAACCATCAAACAGTAATCAAATGCACAGAATCGCCCAGTTTGACCAAAGGGACTAGAACTGTCTCAACACGAATCCTAAATTCTGCCATTAAAAGAGGTGGACGATCTACATCATCTAGGCTTTTATTTTCTCTCAATTTGCTCAAACAAGCAACTTTTCCCAGGTTGCACAAAAATATTTAGAAAAAAAAAGATTGATGTTGCTTACCAGGTAATATTAACAAAACTTTCAGTGAGGTATTTTTCATCTGTTTCTTCCTTTTTATTGTATGATTTTTAGTCCAGCGTCCATTCCAGTGGATTTCTTGATGTCTTTTTTGTCTGTGATCTTGACAATAATGTCAACTGAGTAAGAGAAGTTAGTAATTAGTGTTGCAGCACCTGTGACTGTAACATAAAAGTTTGTGGATAACAAATTGTCGCAAGACGAACAGAGAACTGAGTGGCATGGTTCTGAGAAAGTAGGTCTCAGGAAGAAATCAGCAGCTGGATTTGAGGTTTGACGTGGTTTGCACAACAAAGCCACAGCTGGTCCACTTTACCACCTCACTTTCAGCCTAATCGCCACCGAAAGAAGTGAATTCAAAGAATAAACTATTTATTTTGTTGCATCATCAGAACATTTTTATTGGTCTGCCCATTTTTTTATATATTGTTGGATCCTAGAAACCGTTTACCACTCAACATATGTGGATTTTTTTTAATAACAAATAGTAAGAACCATTTAACTTTAACCTATTCTACAGTAAAGGGCGGCTGTGGCTGAGTGGTTAGAGCAGTCGTCCTCCAATGCAAGAGTTGGGGGTTCGAATCTACCAGCAGTCACATGTCAAAGTGTCCCTGGGCAAGACACAGAACCCCTCATTGGCTCTGATGTGCGTCCCATTGTATGAATGTGATAAAGCTGTGATTAGTCGCTTTAGAATGATTTGTTCAATCATCGTAGCTTTGTATAGATCTAGTAGAGTGCTGTATGAATGGGTAAATTAAGGAACAGATTGTAGTGTAAAGCACTTTGAGCATCTTGATAAGATAGAAAGACAGTGTATAAGTACACTCCATTTACCATTTAAAGATGTTTATGTGGATAAAATGTCATCATGACAAAATATTTAATCCAAACAGAAACTTGGTCATGGTTTGTAGAAGGAAAGACCCAAGGAAGCAGCAATCATAACTTTAGATCCTCTCAAGAATGAAACTTCATACACACATCAGAATCAGCTTAAATAGTTATTTTTTCATTCATTCAACCTTTATTTAGGCAGGTTAATCTCATCGAGCCTCGAGGACTCATTTACAAGAGAGACCTGGAATTATATTATTATTATTATTATTAACGGTCGGCGGACGCGCAGCTGAATAAAAGGGGCAGAAGATCGGAGCTGAGGTGGGTGTTTGTCTTTTCATGGCCGTCAAAGTCAAATTTAAACTTTGTTTCTGCTTTGCATTCTGCATTGAGGCCACTCTGACACGTCTGCTTTGGGATATCACCTGTGTGGGTCATCGGCTGCGAGTGTCCCCTGAGTGCAGCGGCTGAATGAACGTCCATTTGGGCGATGGATCGCTTCCTGGCAGGATAGTCCTATCTGAAGCTTAATGAACTTTATTGGACCTCTTTCAAGGCCGATCAGCTCGCGGTGAAATGGCTGCGTGCGGCTGGTGAAAGTATGGCAAGCCATGTTGCCATATAATTGGATCACTGCTGTTCCGCTGACGCAATCAAAAGCCTGACACCGCCCCGCCCCACCCCAAATTTGGGTCGGGTCAGGCTTTCGGCCCGGGTTAGAAACAATAGCTCTACTGTGCCATCTACATATGCTGGTTAAAGCTCTATCATGCAAAGAAGCTAACTGGAAACACTGTCTTCTGTGGACCAAAGCTCATTTTTGTGGGGTTTTCTGAGTTTTTGTTCTCCTGCACTCCCCTGTGTTTCTCTTCCTTGTGACAGCTGTCTCACCTGTCTACAATCATAATCACTCCAGGTGTTTGTCATTTTGTCTCATTAGTGTCTGTATAAAGTCATCGTCTCTTCATTCCTCCTTTGTCCGTGCATTGTTCCGTTGTGGCTGTCATGTTCTGTTCCGTCCTAGTGTCTCCCCCCTAAAAGTGTTTTACTGCCCTGTCAGCATTTTGTTTTTGTAAAATAAACTTTACTTATTTTTACCAGGGAGTCTCCTGTATTTCAATAATAAGCACAGAACCTGTCCATTTTAAAATGATTGAGGCAAACTCCAGCAGATGGTCTCCTCAGGTCCTGGATGTTTACAGACTGTCGGTAACAGAGGAGGGGATGCTTCACACAAGGAAACATGGACCTGTCAGAACTTATTTGAGGAGTGTTGCTGCCATATTCATGCTGCCAGTATTACTCTTTTTTTATTCCTCCAGAAAATGGTACATCTTGTTAGTTTAAACATTTTATGTTTACTATGTTCCACTGTGAATAAAACATGAGTTTATAAGATGCATTTTTATACTTATTTAGATTTTCCACACATACCTGACTTTTTCAGAATTGGGATTGCACAAGAACATGTAAAAAAAAAATAATCCTTTCATATCTGGTACAGGATTATGACTGGAAAACATTGCTGTAAACAAGCATTTGAGGTTCTGACCAAAATCACTGATGGAGTTTGCTGATTCAGCAGACGTGTGGGCGTTCAGCTAGGGCCTCATGTAAACACTCTCCCACACACTGTTGCTTTGTGTTGTTTATCTTCTCGTTCCTAGTCTAACAGATCACTGAGATTATTGCAATGGTCTTCTTAGAAACCCATTTAAATAATTTGATCAGACATTTATTATGAGAATGAGAATTATCAAACCAGAGCAGGGTCATTTTAAATATAAATGTGGATTTATTTTTCACATCATCGTTGGTTTTATGTAAAACACTGAAAGAAACAGATTTGGAAAAACTGCCAACATGTTTGTGAGCGTGACTCAAAACGTAGTTGTATCTGCTGATAGAGATTGATGACAGTTACACTTTTTTTGTGTTGAGGTAAAACTAGAAAACGGACAATTGGTTCTGTGTGTGACAACGTTAAAATAGGGTAGAAGTGTGTATTCTGACAGGGAGCAGAAATTATGCGCCCCCTTTCACCATCCCATCTACATGGAGTCTGTTGTTTGTCTGAATTTGTGTTTGATCTCTGGAAAAAAAAAACAAAAGCTGGAAAAAAGGAAGGGTGGGTGTTGGTATTAATGGGATCATCCCACCAGTAAGAAGCTGAGGAGCACGAAAAAGTTGAAAGAGAGCTGCAAACGAGGTCACTTAGTCTGCAACTACTTCACCCCCAGTGGGATTCTGAGCATCAGCTGCACTGCACACAACATGTGAAAACACACACACACACACACACACACCCATTCACATACTGTAATTGCTCAGGCATGCTAATGGCACCACTATCGAGATCTAATTTCTTCTTACTGTCAGTGAGCGGTGAGTTACGGTCTTGTTTGTGATCTCTGTGTGGGAAAAAAAAAGCAAAGCACTTGCTCATTCAACATATCCATAAAAACACTAACACTTGACACGTACAAAATTTAGGAGAATAAATATGGATGTCATAGGTTGATTGATAATGTTACAGTTTTGCATTTGAGACTTCAAAGACATGTTAACATTTTGTAACCGCATACAAATTCAGTACGACAACACTTTTCAAACCATAACGCTTTTTGAGAGGTCTTTGATTGTCATTTTATCCTAAGTGTGTGAAATGTTAGATTATACTATGTCTTTTTCTTTTGCTTTAAACTCTACACCTCCAGTGTAGGAGGTCCCGATCGCAGAAGTGACTTGTACTCTCTTCATTCTTGTTGTAAATCCAGATAAGACTAAACAAATTTAAAAAATGTTGAAAATTATGTCTTTCCTAATAAGTCTCAGAAGCGTTTAAGCCACTGACTGCAGCGTTCAGTCATTTTTCCTGTGTTTCCTGGTTGTTTCCTTCTCTCCCCTTCATTTATACATGAGCATACTCATAATGCATCTAAATCCTGTCCTCTCTGGAGAAGTGCTGATCCCAGGGGTCAGATTCTTTTCCTCTGCCCTTTGTACTCCACGCAACGCTTCCGTGATGCTCGTTGACATGCAGAAGAGGTATACTGTAAGCTCGAAGAATGAATCCCAAGTTTAAAGGACAGAGGAAAGCAGCTTCAAAAACACTTAAAAAACTTGTGTATGCATCAGATCAGTCTACTGATCTGATATGTGCCACCTTAAAAGATACATTAAAATCTGTGAATAAAATGTTCATTGATCACTTTGTCCTGATCAAGTTCCTGTACCAGTGAGGTGCTGGTTGGTTCCTTCTTCAAAATATCAGCTGTGGTGCTGTCACTCAGTGATGTGGTTATTTTTGAAGGACCATTGTGCATTAGTCCTGACACCTGGTCATTTTCACTCTAATCAACACCTTCAGGTATCTCTTGGTAAACAAAGATCCTAATGACCCTCCAGCAGGAGGGGAGTGAGTTTAATCTGCATGCAAATTGTATTATTATTATTTATTAATATTATAAAGTTTATTCATTTTTTTAACAAAACAAAACAATTCTATATACAATGAGAAATGCAATCACAAATAGAATGAAAGGCAGCAGAAAGAAGGAAAAATAAATCTTGGATCTGCTCCTTTTTCCAAAACTCAATTAAAACTATAATAATCTTCAAATAACAAAAACAAAATAAATAACTCCTTCTCAAGTAACAATTTGTACAAATACACATTAAACTTTTTCATTTTTTTTTTTTTTTTTCTTAATAAACAAAGCATCTACTTGTTGTTCTTTTAATTTATTTACCATGTCCTGAATGGGGCGGCACGGTGGTGAGGTTATTATAGCTGCCACATCTCAGTGAGGAGACACCGGCTCTTTCTGCAGACTGGCTGTGCGCTCATCCGCCATGTTGATAAACAAATAATCCCTCTACAGGTCAACCTCGGTTTACGGCCAAGTTCCGTTCCTACGGGCTGAACGTAAACCGGTTTGAACGTAAACCGGGCAACACATGAGCCGACACTCATAAACATACATGTATGGTACTGTTCAGTTATCCAGCACTTCACCTATTCTAATACAGTAGCCTACATATTGTTAAAAAAACACATACATTTACAGTACTGTACACTTTGATGAATAAAATACATTTTACTGATAAAT
>JARVLU010000002.1:10165807-10176032 GCA_031762415.1 Simpsonichthys santanae | reverse complement strand
ATATATATATATATATATATATTTACATGTATAAAATGTATGCTGGTGCAGAAGAAATCATAGTTTAATAAAAATGTTTAAACTGTTTACTGTTTTCCCAAAACTATAAAATGTCATTCATTGAATCAGTAGAATATAAAACTGCAGAGTTACACATTTATTTTAATGGGTACTTATATGAAATACTTTTATTGTAAGTAACTTATGAAGCTGAAATCAAGAAGTAAACACAGAAAACAAACACATCGTCTCTAGAATAAGCCTAACCTGAAAAAATAAAGGCTGTGTTTATGTCAGTCTGGTTTATGAAAACATATTTACCTTTTCTATTCTGCAGAACAAACTATTTGCTTATTCATGAGCTTGTAAACTATAAATAAATTGCTTTAGTCCCCAAACAGCAGGTGAATATGGATGAGCACCTTTCATTCCAAGGCTGTAGAAACTAAAGAAGGCTGTCGAGGTAACAGACACGTGGAAGTGAAGAGTCCTGTGAAGTGGCAGTTTGATAAATAAGCCAATGATTCTTCAATGTGTGAATTAGAAGAAGACAGTTTCAAGGTTAGAAAACTGAGGTGACTCCAAGCTGCAGTACATATTCCAGCCAGCAGGGGGAAACACCTGCAGTTGCAAACAGTTGTTAATGAAACAGAGAAACGTGAAACACATTTCAGTACCTCATATGTGTAACCACTGTCTGTGCCTGCATCCCATGGTATCAGGTCCGTCACAAGTCTCTGCACCCAGCCACAGTCTTTGGTGCAAAGGTCCTCTCCTGACAGCCCCACGTTCCAGTCGGGGCTGGGCCCCAGCATGGTGAGGAAGGACATGAGGTGACGCGTCCTGTCCACAGAAAACTCTGCTGACGGAGCTGCACGTCTGGATGCATTGACAGAAAATAATAAAAAGCTGTAAAAATTATTTTACATATACTGTAGCTCCAAAAAATACTTAATAATGCCACGTGAAACGGTTTCCATTGCTGACCTTGAAACTTAGTTTAATTACATTCTAAAGGAACTCTTTTCATGACCTTTGACCTGAGACATGCTGCTAATTGGTTAATAATTGCAGCTCTGAAATAGCCAATCAGAAGCAGAAAATTTCCCATTATGTTGTATTATCTTTGCATGTCTACAGCACAATGACTGCAGTGAGATATTATGAACACAATATTGAGGTAATTTGAAGTGTCGCTGAAAAAAATCTTAGTGGCCTAATTACCTCATTATAACCCAGACATGAGCCTAAACACTTGCAGAATAATGTGATAATGTGACAACTTTGCATAAATCATAAAAAAAATCACCATTGGTTTTTGGTGATTGTGTGAGCTTGTACGTGCATGTGTGGCATTCATTACAGTAATAGAGGAACAATGCATTGCAAATGGCAAACAATGCTAGGAGGAACAATTAAAGAGATGCTTGGTGAAAGCTGTGCATCTGTGTGTGCAGGGGGGATTGTGTGTTCACGCTCATGCAGTCCTAAGGGCTTTGACTGTGATAAGATTTAATTGCTCTCAAGCTAATTCCAGACATGGCAGTAGATGCTAATGTGTGTCATTATTCATCCAAACCAGTCTTTATGAGGAATAAAAAGAACATCACGAGAAAAACAAGGATTATTATTATTCATACGTTACAATTGTATCTGAATTATAGTTGCAATAAACAGCTCATGCACTGAATTGGAACAGAAATTATTCCTGAACACTTAAGTTCTGCTAATTATCTGTGCTAATTAAGAGTTTGTTGTGATGCAAATTAAGTACTTGTTATTTGTTAGGAAGTCTAATGATCAAAATCTGACATTTAGCACACACACACAAAAAATAAAGTTTAGTGAATGGTCTCTGCGTTGAAAGCAGATTCTTCTTTTGTCTTTTTTTTGCAGTTTGGTAAAATAAAGTCATAAAAATAACTGAAAGTAATGATGCAACTTATCAAAAAAGACAACAGTTCTTTACTTTGTCACAAATAAACCAAAAAAAGTGTCAATTTCTGAGCATACTGTGAACAATCTTTGAAATTGAGGCAAAACAAAACAAATGACGATTATCTCCTAAAACATTAAGAAGACAATGTGTTAAGAGACAACAAAATATCCAGAGTTAAGTGAGGATGACAAACTGCTGTAAAACAAAATGTTGTTGCTGGTTAGACTGAAGAGAAAGGCAAAGTGGAGCCTTTTTGCTGCACTTATGTTGGCTGGATGGATGGATGGATAGGCAACATGATACAAATGTATCCATCCATCCAGCATCCTGGATCATGTTGTGGAGGGAACTGATTCAGGAGGAAAACCCCAACTTGACTCTCTGACATTAGGTGAGGGTTGATAAATGGCAAATGATATTCAAGAGGATGTTCCTCCTGAATGTCTCCATCCGGTCTTTTTAAGACTTTTGCAGAGTTCTTAACTTCCTTGTGAGTCACAGAGGTGCACAGGTTTGGAGCATGTTAAAAAAGTGTGCTGCCAATATTGTCTCAAAATAGTCACAGGGTCGTCTTGGATGTCCAACTTGCCTCAAACTGATTTGAATTTTGCCACGGGCATCTCCAACCAGACTCAAAAACATTAGAGTTGTGTTTTAAAAATCCTGCACAGGAGCTCTTCTCTGCAAGAAGACGCCCAAGGCTAATGAGTCCAGGTCTAAAAACCATGCAGAATATAAAAATACTGATCCAAATCCGACTTTATTAAATTTCTAAAGCGTAATCCAGCAGATTTAATCATGATCATTTATGCAGCAGGTAACAAAGCAGGCAGAGGTGGGTGTGATGGATGTGGGGATGGGCACAAAATTTGTGCACAGCCATGAATATAGATTTGCAAACCATGCACAAAAAATACGCTGTGATAAAAATAAAAATAAAACCGACTCATGGTTTGGTCACTTGATTACAAACACTTGGGGTTCATTTAAGACTGTAGCTGAAAATTCACAAAATTTTTCACAATATTTATTCATTTATTTATTTATTTATTATGTTCCAATAGTTGCAGCTCAGTGGGGCAGGGCGTTAAATTGAGAGCTTGCCTTTTGCATCAGTTCCTTGTTCACCATGACTGACTGGAGCAACACCCTCATTTCTGCAGACCTAGCTCCAGCTCCATCCTACCATCACTAATGACCAAGACTCATGGGAACTTAAACCACTTGGTTTAAGGAAGGAAATGTGAATGCTACACATGTTAGCATGTGTGATTCTCAAGTTGTTATGTCATCAGAACCAACTAAATTATGACATGGTCGTTTAGTTCAGTGCTTAAACTTAATCTTGCCTCTTGACGGCTCTTCCACCGCAGCAGTTATTTTTGGAATGCAACGTACTGAAAGAAGAAACAAGCTTGAGTACTGATCCCGTCACTTAACTTCAAATACGCTAAGCACCAACAGCAGCACGAACATGAGTCTGTGTGAGCAGATGAGTATGAATAAACACAGCAACATGAAATAAATCAGCAGCTTCATGAAGGATTTTTTTTCACATTGATTATTCTGATTACATATTCATGAGTCTAACAACTTCAGGGTAGAAGCTGTTCCTCAGTCTAGTGGTTCTACACATAATGCTCGTCAAACTCCTGCCTGAGGGGAGTGGGGCAAAAAGTGTGTGCTGGGTGAGTGGGGTCCTTCATGATACAGCTGGCCCTCTTCCTGCATCTGGAGGTGTTGATTTCTGTGATGGTGGGGAGACTGACTCCAACATCTTCTGTGCAGCCTTCACCACTCTCTGCAAAGCTTTTCTTTCTGCAGCTGTGCAGCCTCCATGCCACACGTTGATGCTGGTGCACAGGATGCTCTCCACTGGTGAGGACTGAGCTTCCCAGACCAGCTCGTCTCAGCCGCCTGAGGAAGTAGAGGCTCTGATGAGCTTTCTTGATCAGGCTGGTGGTGTTGTTGCCCCAGCTGAGTTTGTCATTCAGGTACACACCCAAGTACTTGTAGCTGGAGACCACTTCCATCTGGAGAACTGCCGGAGTAAACTCTTTCAAGCTGCACCATTTAATCTATTTTAGGATCACCCTTTTCTCTGTTTGATTTCATACCTTGCATTGAGTTCCTTTAAGCAGGACAGTTTCATACTTCATGGTGACTGGCATGTTTGAATCATCTCTTACAGAAGTGCTTTTCCCTTTGACGCTGTGTGATACTCACAGGTTGAGCGGCTGCCACGCCGGCCACTGAGCCTTGGTTTTAATGACAGTCAGCACTTCATCACCCTGCAAAGACACACACAGAGCGATACAAAGAGTTATGATGAGTCATTTGCCTCTAAACTGGCATCTATAAAGGGACAAAAAAGGAACACTGACAGAGAAAAAGCTTAAATTGGCTAATTGACCTGACTTAGGGCGAGCACTCTCATACAAGGACAGTAAAGTGTATACCACTTTTCAAAGGCTTAAGAGGCCGGACAAGTCTGTTATCACATGAAAATGGCTCAGTGCTGTTGTATTAAAGCCGTCTGTTATTCTGTAGGGGAGCTTCACTTTGCACTCGGCACAGAACCCACTACAGTCTATAATCTCTTTGTACCATTAAGGGCACTTTATGGACTGTGCAACACATTATCTATCATAATGCATCCTATCTAATTATGCAGCCAAAAGCAGGAGGACGAATGACAGATGTGGTTTGGTGCATCAGTTGGTTAGAAGTGGATTGCTCAGTCTAAATGTGCTTTTTAAAGGACTCTTTGTTGTTTTCTCTGCTCCGCTATATTTTAATATTTTCCTTTTAAAAACATGAACACGCAAATAAAACTGCTTTGGTCATTTGTTTTTGTCCTGGTTGACTGAAGGTCATAAAAGTGCTTTAAAACCATCCTCTCTTTCGAGGGGTGGAGTGAAAAATACAAGTGTTTGTGTGTTGTCTTGTTGTGTACAAGCTTGTTTGTGTTTATGTGGATGAAAACAAGTGTACGAGAGTTCATAGTGTCTATAGTACCGCTCGGGGCTTTGTGGCTTCAACGTCCTCAGACTTCTCCGCATCTTCACATCCACGCATAACAAGGTCGCGAATAATCACATACACACAGAGGGAGGCACGCAGACAGATGGGGAGACAATTTAAGACAAGCAGTGAGACAGAAACACCAAGTGGTTTTGGCAAACTGCCAACAAGTTAAGAGAGGCAGAATCATAATTACAATATGCAAGAAGTAAAGATCCAGACAGGAGCAGCTGAAAACAAGGATGATCTTCTGGCAAAAGTGCTTTATGTGAGGAAACTACGGTAAACTAAACAATCATTATCATCTGCCACACAAAGGCAGAAGGTGGACTATAACATTTTAGTGTGTGCGTGTATTTATGTGTGTGTTTGTTAGCAAAATATCTCCACTTGACAACATTTTAATAAAACATGCAAAAAAGAGACATCCACAAGTGCTAACCTTTGGAGAAAACCTGATTCAAGATGGCTGCCACAGCCAACTGACCTTAAAAACTACAAAAATTAAAGCCAGTTTACAGATTTTGACCTAAACGTTCGTAGCATTTGAGCACTAAAAGACTGCACAAGATATTTTAATTTTACTTTATTTTGCCATAAAATCCATCCATCCATCCATTTACCCACTTTTTCCTTTCTGGGTCACAGGGGTCAGTCATTGTGTGAGAGTTGGGGGACACCTGGACAGGTCTCAAGTAGGGGTGGTGCACCGAATGTCGTTTTCTGGCCAATCACGATCACCAATTTCTAAAAACTCTGACCTGACGATTCCGATTTTGTTTTACAAGCAACACTGCAGGTGTTATAAGGTCACAATGCACCTTCAATTTTTCAGTCTTATTTTATTGAAAAACACGCCCTTGAACAACATCCTAGAAAACAGATTTGTTTTAAGTAGCCATGAGGTAGTGCTCTGAAATATAAATGAAGTTCAGACAACTGTTGTTATAACTAAAAGTATAAATGTAAAAATAAATTAAAAAAATAAATTTAAAAATAAATAAATAAATAAATAAAAAAACTAAAATTTTTTATATATTTTTTTTTAATCTGTAAAATCGGTTTCTCATGCATCGGCCGATTTCCGATTTCCCCAAATTAAGTAAATCAGGGCCGATAAATCGGGGTCGATTTATCGGTGCACACCTAGGCTCAAGTCCATTACAGAGACACAACAATTCAATCTCATACTCACACCCTAGGGACAATTTAGAGTTATCAATCAGCCTAACATGCATGTTTTTGGACTGTGGGAGGAAACTGGAGGACCTGGAGAAAACACCACACATGAATGAAAAGAACATGCAAACTGTACCCAGAAAAACCACGGCCAGGATTCGACCTGGCGACCTTCTCACTGAGAAACAACAGCTTTAGCAACTGCACCATCGTGCCATCCTGTGGGAGATGTCTAAATTTAAATATTTCTGTCTGCAAAAATCAGCATAACTGATCAAATTATATTCTAGAGAAGGAGTGTCCAATTCTGGTCCCCAAGGGCCTCTATCCTGCATGTTTCACATGTTTCCCAGCTCCAACAAACATGATTCAAAGGTTAAATTACCTCTGCATGTTCTTCAAAAGCATGTAAATCACCCAGGAAGTCAAGCAGGTGTGTTGAAACAGAAAAACCATCTAAAACATGGAGGATGGCCATGGAGGGCCAGGACTGGAACCCCCCGATTGAGACGTTTGAGTTATAATCTAGGATTCTGAGGCTGCTAGTCAAAAGGAAAACAGAGTACCTGGAGAAAACCCACACAAGCATGAATAGAACATGCAACCTCCACCCATAAAGGTGCCCGGTCGGGATTTGATCTTGTGACCTTCACACTGAGTGACAACAGCTCTGGCAACCTAACCACCATACCACCCTGGGTGCATCTAAGAGTGTCATAAAACATTTTCAAGAAAATTAAATAACTTATTTGAAAAACCCAGAAAAACCTATTAATGAACAAAAATCTTGTTTGACTCAAATAATTCACTCAAAGCAAAAACGACAACGTCAAAAAAATCTTTATCCCCAAACTAAACAGGGTAAATAAAATGTGTTATTTTCTTTTTACCGTTAACTTTTTTAAACACTTGACAGTTTTTTTAAGTAAAAATGCCCCGTTAGACATTTTATGTCCGACCACAGCCAAAAGCTTTGTGGAGGCTGTCCGTAGATGGAAATGTCTCTGTAATGGTTTTGTTTGTTTATGGTAATTATGGTAATGGTAGAAAATAACTGTGATTTTCCAATATTTAAATGTGTGTGTGACAGTTTTGTGATCATTTGTCGCAACTAAAAGGGACAAAGCAGAGGAAGAGAAGGGTGGGGCTCTGAAAGCAGGAGAGGTAAGGACAGCAGAAGAAATAAAAACTGGAGAAAAGTTCGGGAGAAAAATGAGAAGCAACACTGGGAGAGGAGGAGGAGGGAGAAAAAAATGATAAGGATAGCAAAGAGATGAGGAAGATGAGGGCAGGGATGGAGGATAAAAATGGGACGGCTTTAAATGGAAGCTTTTTTTTTTTCCAGCCCCTGACATTTGTGCACTTGTCTAAACACATTATTAGTTATTCAGCTTTCACTGACTGAGCTATAATAAAACTTATAGCTCTCTTGGTGACACTGCTGACCCAGCAGTTTTCTGTGGTCTTCTTGTTTTATCCTGTACAAAATTAAATTTAACCCAGTGAATGTTTTAGTAAACTAAAACAGAAAAGAGTAAAAAAGCTGATGGAGGGCGTGATGTAGATGTCAAAAGAACCAAATGGAACGTATGTAAAATGTAATAAATTCAATTTAATCATTAGTTTCTCTTCTAAATGCTCATTTCTTCTTCTCGTTTTAATCTCCTCCACTTTCTTTGCCTCCAATAGTTCCAGTCTTAGCCTCCTTTGTTCCACTGCATTTATTTGACAGTAGTTGTGATCCCAGTTCTGAGAAAACCTGTTGCGTTATTTGAAGTTTTTCTGCAATCTTATAATTTAACTGGCATTTTAGTTAAATGTTCGACTACCGCTACTCTTATTTTGAGGAAAAATAAATTATTTGATATCTTAAATTTTCAGGATTTCAGAGTTTATCGGACATATGATATTGATTTTGAGCTTCAAATATACACAATGACCAATAACACTTTTCTTTGGACTTCTCCACACAGAAATGCAGTTTTACTAATATATATATACTGTATATATATATTTTTTTTGCATCTAAAAATATCCACATAAACAGTGTTTCTAAAAATGTCTTCATTTGCACAGAAAGCCAAGAAAACGACCCCAAATGCTGCAGTAACTATGCCAGGCCTATGTGTGGCGCTGCAACGCTGTCACAAAAACACACTAAAAACAAGAAACAAAACGTTGCATGCTGGCTGTAAATTATGAACAGAACAAGGAAAAAGAACGGCCTCAGGTGGTCGGTTAGATCAGAGGTGGGGCTATTTTCATTTTAAAAAGAGTGTTCACACAAACACATAAAGCTGGCGTTTCATATATTTAACATGTTTTAAATAAATATTTAACATGTTTTAAATAAATTTTAAAACCAATCAGACAGTAGCTTCTAGAACATATTTTCATGTGGCTGAACAAGGCTGAAAAAAATATCTGAACAACTTCAGCAAATTAGCAAATAAAAGCACCTCTGTGATGTCCTCTTGAGCCTGACTGTGCCTTTTGGTGTCTGAAATCCCAACCAAACCTGAGAACCTCTACAAACACACAGCACGTGCACCTTGTCTGGGAAATGTTGGAAATTTATATTCACAGATGACTATTTCACATTCTGAAATCAACGTAAGCTAAAGTTTGCTTTTGCAATATGTACCAAATTGGGCAGCACACTGGGTTAATGGTCAGCAGTACTGCTGCACAGCAAGAAGGTCCTGGATTCAATCTCTGCATGGGCCTGGGATTTATACGTGTGGTGTTTACATTTATGCTTTTAAAAGTCTGATGTTGATACAGATATACAATGTCTTATAAATAATTCTACATAGATTTGCCTCAATGTGCGCAAATCAAATTAATATTTACTCATATTTCAGCCACAAACATCCAAATTGCTCAGTCTGCTCTTCCTGTCATACTTTGCCAGGAAGCAAAGTCTCCATCCTTTGACTGTCTCTGGCAGAAATCTGCTGCCATTTGTGCTTTTTTTTTTTTTTTTTTTTTTTTTTTTCTAGAATCCACAGCAGCAGGTGTGACAGCAATAAAAAAATAGAGGAAACAGCTGAGGCCCTGGACACATCTTTCAAAGAAATGACAAAGATTAGTGAGTGACACTGCTGCCAAACACCAGGGTACACAGAGCTGAGGCGAAGGCTTGAGTAAAAAGATTACTGCGACTCAATGCTGCATCTGAGCTGTGACAGCAAACATCTATATCTGCACTGTCAGGCTGCTGGGTGGAAGAAAGTGTCAAAAAGGGACAACAACAGCTCAAACAGGAGCTCTGTTACAGTTAATTAAAAACAAACAGCAGACAGACGACAATGAAACAATTCAAACTATGACAAAAGTAAGATTTAGATTATATAACATTGGATTTTATTAAAAGGTCATATTCTGAAAATAAATAAATTGAGAATTTGATATAAAAAGAAACACAGACCAAGTATCTTAATAGAAAGTCCATTTACTCTGGATACTGGGGATTTTTTAACCAGAAAATTGTGGTGGCTCTAAGGTGTAAATGAAAAACATGTGAAAAAACACACCAAAAAAAACAAAACAAACAAACAAACAAACAAAAAAAAAAAAAAAAAACACATTTGAAAAAACGGAATTACATTAAGCCAAAGTGGAAGTGGCTGGAATCACATGTGAGGGGGGAAAAAAAAAAAAAAAAAGGAATCACATTTGAAAAAACGGAATTTCATTAGAAAAAAACGGAATTACGTTTGAAAAAAAAAACTTACGGTTTGGCTTAATGTAATTCTGTTTTATTTTTTCCAGTGTGATTCCGTTTTTTTCACATGTAATTCATCCATCCATCCATCCATCCATCCATCCATCCATCCATCCATCTATCCATCCATCCATCCATCCATTCTCTTCTGCTTATCCAGGGTCGGGTCACGGGGGTAGCAACTTAAATAGGGAGGCCCAGACTTCCCTTTCCCCAGCCACTTGGGCCAGCTCCTCCAGGGGAATCCCATTGCATTCCCAGGCCAGCCAAGAAACATAGCACCTCCAGTGTGTCCTGGGTCTCTCTCTGGGTCTCCTCCTAGTGGGACATGCCCTGAACACCTCACCAGGGAGGCG
>JARVLU010000002.1:10124467-10139844 GCA_031762415.1 Simpsonichthys santanae | reverse complement strand
ATTTAAAAACATTAATACGGCCGTTCGAAGTTGTTTTACATTGAAAAAATGTGTTTAAAAAGACGTGACCGATCGCCATTTTAGTTTCGGTTTCGATTTGCGGCCGTATTCGCGGACTTACGGCTCCATGTGCGTTCGGTTCCGACCTACAACAGAATCGAGCTACGAACGGTCCTTAGGTCCGGAACCCGTTTTTAAAATGTTTAAGACAATGTCAAAAACAAAACAAAAGCCTCTGAGGTTTAGAGGTAAGATCAAGGATGGTGACAGATTGAAAAAAAAAAAAAAAACTGCTACATATGCACACCCAGAGGATTTTAAACTGCTTCCTGCTCATTATCTGAAAATGAGTCACTTTGAAAATAACAGAGCAACCAAATGTCCCAGGTGTGCCAGCCGACACGTCTTTGTCCCGCCTCTCACCGCAATCACCAAACACATATAATCCACAACGGGATGTTGTCAACAAAGGTGCTACATTATTTTACTCTGCACCACATTCATCACTGAGACTTGGTTACTATAATCAAATTAATCTGTGCAGCAGGAACTAGCTAAATAAGTTACGTTCTCGTGTAACCTTAGGATAAGGAAATTATGTCTCTGTCGGGTGCTCTTCAACCTTTAAAAACACTTGTGTTTTCTCAGCAGCTTCAGGAAACACCAGCCTGCAGACAGCAGCCTAATGAGTGGCTGGGGAGACAGGCCAACACACGTTCAAAGGTATGTCGGCTTTCGGCTGCTTATATTGTCTAAAAACACTGAACAACGCCTTTTCTAAAACACAAAGTTCTGTATAGATCAGAGAAAAAGCCCAAAGTCTGGGACGACAAGGACATTGATAGAAAGTCAAACAGGAACAACGACCAATAGAGGTACCGGTAGTCTAAAAGAATACAGTAGTTAAGTTCTTTTGAACTTGGGTCTGTGAAATGGTAAAGGAACGATCGATATGTTACCTTTGAATGGACACTGTTGAAATAGTGATTAGTTCTGACCAACTTTACCAGCTATAACTGATTGTCTGAGCAAGGGCAAGACTAGAGCGGGTGATATAGCTCAAATATAATATTGTGACATTTCAGTTTGTGATATAACAAAATTAAAAAAAAAAAACAGAAATCATAGTTATTAATTTGACAAAATTAACTTAACATGTTGCTTTTGCAGTATTATATAAAAACAAAACAAAAAACAACAACAACAAAAAACAAGGGCTAATATTACCGCAATTACTTTATTTAGTAAAAGTATTCAGTCTCAAAGTATAAAAATAAAAATTAAAATGATCTTTCTGTTTGAAAAAGTCTGCACAAAATATAGATCAACAAAATCCACCACAAAAACTAAAGTGCAGGTGCAGTTCCCAAAAAATAAATAAATAAATAAATAAATTAAGCTTAAGATATGTTGAGCATAATTGTAACATACAGCAAAAAATATATATGTTGTCTTTAAATGAGCTATAACTTCCAAAACTTGTAACAAGGTGTCTTCAGTTGACCCTGAAGCTTGTGGTGTTTCAGCTTCCTCACAGGAATGATTCCATTTCTCTGATGCTCTGTCTTTAATCACCTGCCTCTTTTCTTGTCCATGTACCTCCTACAAATCTCCATCCCATCTCGCTCTCTCAGATCCTCCTCTTCGCCACATATCCATGTACCCTCTGCCCGCCTCTCCACCGTGGGGAGCAGGGCCTTCACCTGCTCTGCCCCTCAACTCTGGAACGCTCTACCGCCAGACCTTCGAAACACCACCTCCCTTTCTCTATTTCAAGACTGCTCTGAAAACACATCTCTTTAGACTCGCTTATCCTTAACTTTACTAAATGTATTTAATATTCTTTTGTATTTTATATTATTTATTTATTTTATATTTCAATTTAATCCTAATGATGTTTGAACTGTGCTTGTTGTTTGTTTTTACACAATCTCTGTGATATGTTTCTTGCTGTGAAGTGTCCTTGGGTGTCCTGAAAGGTGCTTTTCAATAAAATGATCATCATCATCAGCAGCAGCAGCAGCAGCAGCAGCAGCAGCAGCAGCAGTATTATTATTATTATTATTATTATTATTATTATTATTATTATTATTATAAAAAGTATAAATGTTTATTTCAGTGGGAAAGATACAATTTTAAACTGTCTGATGTACAAAAATGCAAGTGATGAGCTGTACAGAGAAATTGAAGTTTTCAAATCTTGTCCCTGTCTGGGCTTTAACACCAACAGCAGTTTAAACACCCAACAATCTGAAACTACATTACATTATACAATAAAATACTCACACAGAGTCAGTAATAAGACACACTATCTTGCATCAGGATAGTTAATGGGCACAGCTTTGTTTTTCTCTTTTAGCAGCAATTAACACAATTTAATTTCTGGAATAATTTATAATTTGAGTTGTTTAAAGAGTTGACAGACTCTTAAGAGTCTGTGACGTGCATATTCTATAAATATAAAAAGTTGAAGAAAACAGCTTAACATTTAAGAATATTTGGCATAATACACATCATTTTATCAATTTTGTCATACAACTGGAATATTTCTTTTTGAACTCATGAAACAGGAAGTGCCCTCAAAAGAGGAACCCCTTGGTCTTTGTTCACTGAAACATTTCAACCCTGACTCTTCGTAACCTCTACATCAAAAACATCAGATTCTTGTCTGCTGTCTGTTGTCAACCATTGTAGCGACGCTCTGTTCACATGCAAGCATTGTCCTTTGTCATCACTTCCTGTTACCGTGCTAACATCTCAACAAATGTTTACCTCAGTGATGTGAAATATTTTTGCAATACATTAATATTGTCTTTCCAAAAATGCTTTTATATTTACAAAAACTGGATGTCACAGGCACTTTCAAGGAGAAAGTTTCCTAACATTAGTTTTGTGTGGTTCTTTACAGTTACTATTATGATCATATCTTTACATGCACTTTTAAAAAAACTTCAGTGGCTAGAGTATGTAAGTAAAGACTAAAAAAGCAATATAGAGAAAGGAAAAAAAATTACATTAGTTAACTTAAATTCAGGCAGGACGCTAAAGATAGTTTTGTGAGTACCGGTAATTGAAGCTGCTTCAAATAGTAGAAGTACACGTGCATTTCACTCACGGCTGTCTCTGCAGAAGGTGACTGACACATTTCTAATGGTCAAACTCTGTCAAACTGAGATTTTGAAATGGAAAAATGGGTTCACTCAATACTGAGGAAACAGCAGCAGCAGTTTTCCCCAGAGCAACCTAACAAGTGCCAGCTGAGGGTCCAAAAACGACCAATTCTGTGGCTCGGGTTAAAATTTGGAGAGAAGCTCTCCTTGGCTGCGTCCACCTGTCTTTAAAGTCCACTTCCTTTGTCCCGCTGGCTTAAAAGGAAATTGCGAGCTTCACAGACTGCTCCCTGCACCTCTGAAAACGGAGCCAGTTTTTAAAAACATGTTAAAGCTCCACACAAAAGACCTGCACATCAAATGGCACCTCACAATGGCTGCGGCCATGACAGGTGGTGCCCCACAGCACCCGCTGAGTGAAGCTCGTGGAAAGGAGGAAGAATGCAATCAGCAAAGTCTTTCAGAGGTGAGCAGGGGAGTATTGTGCAGCTTGTCTGTGCAGACAGACCGTTGGGTTTCCTCTGCCTCACCGCAGGGGTGTGTTAGCTTCATTAAAGTGTAATTGACTGAATCTACAATCACACTTCTCCATTTAAAGGTAATACAAATGACGTGTTGCCCGGCGGCTCTTGACATTTTGCTGTCCGATCTTGATGTGATCACACCTGGCTGCAGCCCGGGTGGCATTTCACACAAAGTAATATTCAGGTAGTCACTTTTTTGTCTTCTGTGAGTGCGCCGAGGCATTAAAAAGGTGGAGGATTTGCTCCTTTGCCAGCCGCACTTCACATTTTATAAGCTCTGCTTGTGTAATTGTTATACACTCTCCGCTGTATGTGACATTTTCAAGCAATCAATAATTAGATGTGCTGTGTAAATTTGTTTCTAGAGAGCGCTGATTATAAAAAGATACCTTCAGCTCCCAAAGGGCTGCAAATAAATCTTTTTATTTTGTTCTTACCCTGCTGACATTAGTGCCTACACTTTAAAATGAGTTCAGCCACACAGCTTAAAGTAATTATTTTTGACGTGCATTGCAGAACTGGAAACCAAAGTTGATGCCAAAAGCTTCAACTAATGATTTATTTGACTTTTTTTTTCTCACTTAAATTTAATTAAATATTCAGATTATTTGAAAATGCTAATTTGGATTTGTTGACTTTTTAAACAGAAAGTAGCTAAAGTCAGGAATGTAGTTAAGTATAATCAGATTAATTAATTATTATATTTATGATTTTAACTCACATTTGGTTCATGTCAGCCTTTTGTATCTGTCTGCATCAATTTATTGCCTCCAAAAATAAACAACTTTGCTCTCAAAGCAGAAATTGTTACTTCATTTCTGTTGTGAATTAGTGAAGCGGCTCTTTAAGACATGCCGGGTCACAACCACAGTCCAGGGTATTTTCAGCTGAATAAATTTATAACTTTTTAGCTGCACTAGTAATTGATAAAATCCTATATTTGCACGAGGTTTAAGGAGCTGAAAGGAGCTGTGACCTCTCTATAGACAGACTCAGCAGGAAAATAGCTCATTTTCAGACTTTGACAACCTTCATAAAATTATTTTGATTTATTGCTGTGGGTTTTAAGACAAGAGTCTATGTATGGGTATAAAAAGTTGCTCAGAAAACAATAAAATGTCTTGTGTTACCCTGAGGTTTTCAGAGTCTCTTAGGCCTTTAATTTCAAACACGAGAAGCAGAAGTAAAATATTCCCCTAAGATGCTGCGTTTTATTGCTTATTCGGAAAGATCAAGTGACACCCAACATAACTGGAGAAGTTGCATTTCCTGCAAAAATGTGGTGTAAATGCTGGGAGCCGAATGATTTACTGAAACTTGCTGAAGCGGTTAAAACTGGCTTGTTGAGGCTAACAGAAACTGAACACTATGTAAAATAATACTAATAAGAAGAAGATTAAACTGTTAAAATAAAAAAATTAAAATGATAGTAAAAGATAAACACAGCTTAAGACTAGTAAATATTTAACGGGAGCAAAAGGCTAGTTAAAACTAAAAGCAAAATAGTAGCTACAAGTTCAAAGTAGCAAACTACTATCAAAAAGCCAAAAGTGCAAAAATGCTAACAAAAAATAGGTAAAAGTTAGCTAAAATAAATCAAAAGTTTTGCTAAAAGTAACATAAAAGTTGGGTAAATTATCAAACCGCTATCTAGAAGCTAAAGGTATTGGGCTTGCTAAAAGCTACAATAAGTAGCAGAATAGTAGTTAAAATATATAAAATAGCTAAAAGCAAAAAGAAGCAAAATGCTACATAAAAGTAGCAAAATTGTAACTACATGTTAAAGGGAACAAATGGCTAACAGTCAAAAATGACAAAATACTAGCTAAAAGCTGAAAATATTTAGCTAAAATATGATAAATCAAAAGGTTATCTGCAAGTTTTGAGTAATAAAGCTAGCTAAAAGTATAAAAAAAAACTATCTAGAAGCCAACTGTATGTTTCAAAAGGCTTAAAAGTACATAAAATGCTAAAAATGCAAGAAAACAAAATTCTGCAGCTATCAATAAACCACAACTGATTCTAATATTAATATTGATAAAAACAAAATAGCATTATTTTTTGCAATCCCTGCTTTTAAATCTGAGTAGAATTTAGCATGCAGAGTCATTTTCCTGCATCGTGACTTCAGTGAGATAAAGCAGTCAAAGGATGTTCACACAACCTGTTGCCTTAAAGCTAACAGTGTGAGCATCTATTAGGATCGATTTGATAAAAGAGTCTGACCTGTAAATCTAATCTGGTGTGCAGAAATGTGCTTTATGTGCTGCAGAATGAACCAACGCCTGCAGCCTCTCAAAATGGGCTCGGTCATATATTCTCAACAGGTCCTTGCACACTGGGCTGTGTCCAATGGGCATTCATGCTCAGATGCTGAGCAGGGAATGTTTGATGGGAGGTGAATGAATTTAAAATATTGACCATGAGAAGGCTAATTTAGGTCATGACTTTGCCACTTGCAGAAGCAAACCTATACTTTCACTTTGGTTCTCTGCAGGTTTGCTCCACCTGCATGTAATTTTTCACAGGTTACTAAATTCTGCTGCATGACTTTGTGATATGACATCGTTCTGGTTTGTCTAAATAAGCTCTTTTCTTGTCTTGTCATCACACGGTTACAAAGAGAGCTTTCAGGTCTTGGCATTCCTTTGAGCTTGTCTGTCTGAGAGCCTGCTGGTGTTGTGGCAGGCTTAGCCCTGTTAGCTGCAGCAGTGCTGGTCAGCACTCGTCAGGAGAGTTCCTTCTTGAGGCTTTGTCCACATATCACCACAGCTGGTTGCTCCTTTGGATGGTTGGGATTCTCTTCGCAGACAGGGATTACTGACCCATGTCGGCTTCCCATATTTACAGAAGTCTCTTCGAAGTTCACCCAGGCTGAACTTCAACACCCCAGAGGACTGAAAAAGGTGTGTTTGGACGTGTGTGCGCTTTGGTTTCTTTGTGTAAAGAAAAAAAAAAAACTTGAGTTCTTTATTTTAAAGGGGAAACCTTCTTTTCCACTTTTTATCTCTTAAGATGAAAAAGAAAACACCTATAATTATTATTATTATTTGCATCATTCATGAGTAGACGGAGTTAATCTCCTTTTTCAGTTACAAGAAACAAACAAAACTAAAACAGAGTTCATGTATGTTTGTTAAAAACCTGGATTTAGGAATGAGTTGTTTAGAGTCAGAATCAGAATAAGCTTTATTATCATTGTACCAGGATACAGTGAGATTATGTCCGTACAGTCATCTCAAAGATGGGCGGAGTGCACGTTGCTGCTGCTACAAGAGCACAGCGTCTTATTCTTTATTAGAATATGTTTTAGATAGAAAAAGGTAAAACACCATGAGGATGGATAGTGGTATTACAAAAAAAATATCTTTTCACATCTTGTCCAATCAGGACACAATTTGAGACACAAAAAAAAAAAAAAAAAAAAAAACTCTACCAGGAAGCACATTTGTAAACACAATATGCATTTGATGTCAAGACATTGTGACTGGTCCATGGAGCACTTTCAGATACGCCATAGTCCTAATGATGTTGTTCAGTCAGCAGTTCTGCTAATCCTGCACAGAAGCTCTCGGGGTGGGGGTGGGTTGCAATAGACAACGCTTTTTCCTTAGTTTACTCATGTCCCAGGAGAAATTTCATAATCGGCCCACATCCGAAGCCAAACGGGGGTGTCAGATTCAGCTAAGCCACGAATGTTGATTTTCTTCAGGCAGACTGTTTTTTTCTTGTCAGCCTTGAGTCCTGCTGGTGCTTTCCAGATCCAAAATGGCCAGATTTATGAGCATTCCACTGCTCCGTGCTATGAGGCATCTTCAAGGTTGACTCACAATCGCTTCCATCTTATGGTTAACTCGTAATCAGTTGATTTTGAGTACTCGTAGCATGAACCAAACCTTCACACAGACCCGGAAGTTTTGCCATGGCCGAAACTGCTGCCGAATTCTTCTTCAAAAGTTTCATAACATAGGGACCTGCCGATGCAGAAACCCTATCATGAATCAAGTTATATAAACGTCTTCAGTATCCTCCTGAGACAGAACTGAAAGACACATCAGCTGCCAAACTGAAGCTTAATTGAGTAAATGTTGATTCAGCATTTACACTTTTGTTTTACAGGCTTTATTTTTTCACATCTTCTTGCAAACTAAATACTTTTGCACAGTTTGTTTTGATATATGAAAGGCTAAAGTAGCACAGTCAGATCATTAGTGAGATGGGTACTATGAATTTTGGTATTTGCAACTTTTATTTTTGTAATAAAAAAAATAAAATTTTTATTTAAATAAATATTAAATTTTTCAAAATAAATGCATTTTTTTTATTGTTTTTTTTTTTTTTTTTTTTTTTTTTTTTTGTAATTTACTTCAGTTAACTGTTTTTGTCTTCTTATGCTGCTTTTAGCTTTAAGTGCGCCTTTTACTGATTTTAGTTTTTAGTTTTTACCCAGCCCTTTGCTGTTTTTAGCTTCTAATTGAGCATTCGTGCATTTAACTACCTTTGTTCTAATTTTAACTTTCAGCTAGTGGTTTGCAAATTTTATATATTAAATGTTTTGCAACTCTTAGATCCTTATAAACCGTTTCTTTTTCAGAGTTTGTATTTTTGCTATTTTTGGGTGTACCTGTGACCTTGAGTACATAATTCTGTTCCACCTCATGTACCACATGTGATGTGAATGACAAGTCACCTTGCACCTTTTAGCTAATGTTCTGCAAAACAGTAGCATTCGGCTACCTTTTTGCTACTTTTATCTTTAAGCTACACTTTATATTTTAGCTTCAAGCTAGTCTTCTAATACATTGGCTTTTTAGCTACTCTTTTTAGCTAGCCATTTTACTACATTTAGCTTTTAGCTAGTGTTTGACTATTTTAGCATTTAGTTACTATTTTGTTCCTTTGAAATCTCATCAGTATTCAGGTTCTTTCACCTTTTAGGTTTTTTAGCTCAGTTTTTCCTATAAAAATGTGATTCTCACCTTTAAGAAGCCACATTCACAAATGTAAAATAAAATCTATATAATTGTCTTATACATTAATTAATATATCTTAATATCTCTCTGGATGGAAAAATTTCTTATCAGTTGATATATTAAAGACAAATTTGGAAGTCCAACCACTCAGCAGCTTAATATCGGCGCAGCTTTATCCTGCAGCCTAAAATCTTCCATTCCAGCCGAGCACATGAAGGCGTCTGATTCCTGAAGTCTTCATCATCTTTAAGTAGTTAGTAGCCCCAGAGACAGCCAAAAGAATACTTAGAGCTGTCCGTCACCCCGTCAAGTCTCCACACAGCAGCTCAAACCTAACCTGACATGCACACACTGCACTGGCAGTCCACTAACAACTCTATTGTTCCCTCACACATGGTCAGCACACAGCCTTCAGAGCCAACAGAAACAGGGTGAGTGTGACAGAATGAGGAGGACCAGAGAGATCCAAGTTCTGCATATCACTGTCAAACCATGGCATATGGGCAGTATTTGTATGGCATGTTAATTAGGATTGGTCCATGTAGAGAAAACCTTCGATCAAAGCAGTTTTTTTTTCCATGTAAATCAGTGCTGACTCACAAAAATAAATAAATTAATTAATTAATTAAATGACTAAAACCTTTTATATGCCAACACAGCCCGTGTGGTTTTTGAGTACACGGACAAAGGAAAAGGCAACATCGAAACTAAATGTGCTCCTATGTGGGTGACTGAAAAACAGCAGACAATTATTTTTATTTTCAATAAAAGGCTTTAATAAAAGCAGCCCTTTACTGCTACCATTCCCCTCACTTTACTGGGGCCATTTTAGATATTTCAACAAGTTCAATGCAGTTTTTCCTCTCAAAGCATGTATGGCTTTGATTCCCAGAAACTGGAAGCTCAGAATGTGGCCACATGGCTCACTGGTTGCTTGGTTGATGCAACTGCAATAAATAAATAAATGAAAATGAAAAATGTTATTTTTTTCTAATCTATCATAATTTTGAGTCATCAAGTAGTCTCAAACAGCTGCAGCCTAATATATTATATTGATCTAAATATTATGCATACTATAAATAAATGCAGAAATGCACATCAAACAAAAGACATGTTAAAATGGCACACATTTGAACACAATAAAAAAATTCTAATAGTACAGTACAGTATAGTACAGTATAGTACAGTATAGTGTAGTACAGTATAGTATAGTACAGTACAGTATAGTGTAGTACAGTATACAGTATTATAATTTAGTATAGTACAGTATAGCAGTGTCATTGTTTGTGTGTATCTGTCATTGTTTCCTGTTCCTCTCAAACCCAGCCGGTCAAAGCAGATGGCCGCTTGTGCTGAGCCTGGTTCTGCTAAAGGTTTTTTACTCATGAGGGAGTTTTTCCTTTCCACTGTCGCCTTCTTGTTTGCTTAAGATGAGAGTTATGTAATGGAGTTAAATTCAAAGCAGTCTGCTCCTCAGATAAATAATGTTAAATTATTATTTTTATATATGAGTGTTTCTGTTCAGTGCCCTGAGATGACTTCTGTTGTGACTTGGCGCGTTATAAATAAACTGAACTGAAATTTAATTGAACAACATGCCCCCCACCACACAAATGTTTTTTTAAATATCTTCAAAGACTATGCTGCTATCACGAATAACTAAACTTCCACATGTGGATCCTATGAGGGACAAGAAGATGAAATATTCAGACATCAAGAGTGAAAATGTTTGTAACAAGCAGAGTAAATATCTGTTCAACATGTGTTGTGCAGATTGAGATAATTAGTGTTCAGAGGAGCTTGTTTGTCAGCTCAGAAAAAAATTGTTTACTACTCTGTTTTCTATTTTCATCAGTCAGAAGCAAGAAAGACGAACTGCCATAGAAAGTTCATGTTTGTTCAAGGTAAGAGTTTACTGTGGATCGTTGATTATAAATTAATCTGCTCCTCTCCATTAATATTTATTATTATCTGATCAAGGTAAAATCAACAAGCTTAGGTTTTATGTGTCCTATGAGGAAATACCAGTACCTGCATGATGCCTTTTATGCCGCAATTACAAACTAAAAAGATCTCATGTCAGGAAATTAAGTTGTGACTGGTTTGGTCAAACTATGAAAATAGTTTTCTCAAACAATATTGATAGATGTCATACTTAGATTTTTTTTTTCTTTAGCTGCTCCCTTCCTCAGGGGTCGCTATGCTGAACAAACTCACACCAAGACTTGTCAGTTGTTTTATGCTGGATGTCCTTCCTGACACAACCACAGACCACCGAGCTACCACAGCCCTCTGTGTGGAGCACAGATCTGCTATCCAGGGTACCTGAGGAGCAGATGGTGGGGCTAAGGTTCTTGCTCAAGAGTGGGACAAATGAGAGTGGAGGCAGGTGTGGACGCGCCACCTTTCCCACCCACATTTTGCTGTTGTCGGTCTGGGGGTCAAACCGGTGACTTTCGAATCACAGACTCACCTTCGCCACCCACTGCACCACCACTCCCCACTAATGCTCAGATGTGTTGAAAATGACCCTCAGCTACTACCACAACCAGTTTTAGCTCAATAAGTTGACGACTTATAGCCATTTTTGTGTGGGGGAATGTTGATTAGCTGTGGTGGTGATCATGAAATGGATTCACCCGTTACTGTCCAGATGCACCGATCGACTTTTGTCTTCCAGCCTAAAATTCAAAGTATGTCACATTGTAAAATCATCACAATCACAAAACATAAAAGTGTTGTTATTTTTAATTATTTTACAACTTCTATGTAGAGTTGTTGAAGTGTAATTGATCAATAAGTACATATACCATACCATTTTATTTATAAAGCACTTTAAACAGCGACAGGGCCAACCAAAGTGCTGTACAAACAAACAGGCAAAGCACACAGCAACATATAACATAATGTAAAATCAAAATATAGAAATAAAATAATAGCAGATAATAACATAATGACTAACACAGTGTGATGCATACAGGTTCAACACAGGTCATACAGTACTGAAAGCTAGAAAATAGTAGAGGTTTTTAAGCGGGATTTAAAAACTCTGACAAGCAGAGGTAACTCGTTCCAGAGTCTTGAGCCTGTGACAGAGAAGGCCCTGTCACCTCTGTGCTTAAGACGGGTTCCTGGAACTGTGAAAAGCAACTAGTCTGCTGACCTCAGAGACTGGTACAGCTGCAGCAGATTAGTGAAATAGGAGGGGACAGAGATGTTCAGTGATTTATAGACATACAAGAGTATTTTGAACTGGATACGAAAGTGAACCGGTAACCTAAACTGGTGTAATGTGCTCTCTTTTGCCTGTACTGGTTAAAAATTGGGCTGCTACATTTTGGACCAGTTGCAGTCATGCAGTGGAGGTCTGATCGATGCCAAACAGGAGTGAGTTACATTAATCGAACCTGGATGTTATGAATGCATGTATTACTGTCTCCAGGTTATTTTTTGGACAATATGGGCTTCGGTTTAGACAGCTGCCTCGGCTGGAAAAACAGTATTTAACAATCGTTTACATGACTGTTAAGTTTCAAGGAAGGATCCATTATCACTCCCAGATTAGTGACTCTTTGTTTCTCTAACGGGGCTAGAGCGGAAAGATCAATGCAGTGGTTGCTGATTGTGTCGTTGGAAGGAAACAACATGACTTCAGACTTCTTCTCATTGAAACTTAAGAAATTTAAAGCCATCCTGTCTCTGATATCAGCCAGGCAGCCAAGCAGAGGTTGAATAGAGCATGTACCATAGTGTCTTAGGGGTAATTAAATTTGACAGTCATCTATGTAGAAGTGAAAGGGTATGTTGTTTCTTTTTGCATCTGTCAGAGAGGTAGGATCTGAACCACTTGAGGGCTGACACCATGATGCCCACCCACTGCTCTAACCTAGCAATGAGGATCTCATGGTCGATGGTGTCAAAAGCAGATGTAAGATCCAATAGGACACGCAGCACAGAATCACCTGTGTCTGTGGATATGAAGATGTCATTAAAAACCTTCAGAAGCAGTTTCAGTGCTGTGGGGAGATTTAAAGCCAGACTTGAATAGCTCTAAGATAGCGTGATCTCCCAGGAAGCACAACTGAGATTCAACTGTTTTTTTTTTTCAGTAGTTTAGCGACAAATGGGAGTCTGGAGACAGGCCGGAAATTGGACACGATTGAGGGGTCAAGGTTTGGCTTTTTCAGCAGAGGTTGAACAGCAGTATGTTGAAAGGTTTTTGGCACCTCCCCTGAATATAAACTGCTATTCACAATTGCGAGAATAGAGTCAGAGTCAGAGAGTCAGAGAAACTTTATTGACATTACACAAGTGCACTCGTGAATGTGAATATGTACACACAGATCACCCGAAGAGGAGTTACGTGCGTGAAGAAGGGCCCAGAGTAGTAAAAACCTCCTTTAGTAGTCAAGGGGGGACCACATCAAAGGGGGAAATTCATACTGCACATTACCTGCTCTAGAGAAGACAGAGATGGGCTCAAAATGGTCAAAAACAGCAACACACATGGATGGGATGGAAAGATCATGAGCTGGAAGGAAAATAAGAACTCATGTTGGCATTTTTTTCTAAAAGAAATGTAGAAAGTTATTACACAGCCCAGTTGAGGCTTCCAGAAGTGAAGGCTCAGTGAGGTGGAGAACTGAGTTTAGGGTAGAGAAGAGGACACGCGGGCTTTGAGAATTGGCTATAATTATATCATAAAAGTATTTAGATTTAGCAGCTTTTACTACTTTCTGATAAAGACGCCAATTCTCTTTTAGTACAGTATTTGAAAACAGACCTGCAGCCTGTCTCTCTTCCATCTACGCTCCTCCCTCCTGCTGTCTAATGGCCTTGGTGAAATCATTCAGCCAAGGTTCTGATCTGAGTTCTGTTTTTCTGGTTTTTACAGGAGCAACATGATCCAGAGCCTTTAAGCAGACAGAGTTGAACAGAGCTGTTACCTCCTCAGTGGTGGTGAGAAACACCGGGGGCTGAATTATCATTACAAAGTTATAAACATCTGTGGAACACATGGCAGTAAAGCCGTTAATGGCCTGGCTACGAGGTGCAGGAGCGCACGGCTTGAGTTAGATTGGGGGAGGTGAACTCAAACAGGACTGGCATGTAGTCTTATAACACATTATCACTGATTTCAAAACGGCTGCCACATTACGTGTTAAAACAAGGTCCAGTATTTGCCCACACTCCTGAGTGGGACCGTTTACCTGCTGAGTTAGATTAAATGAGTCCAATAAATCTAAAATGTCTGTAACCAAGGGCTTCTCCTGACAATAAATATGAATATTAAAATCCCCAATAATTAAAACATGATCATATTTCAGTGTGATTTCAGCCCAAAACTCAGAAAATTCATTCATGAACTCATTGGAGCTTGGGGGGGGGGGGGGGGGGGAGCACAGAGGCGAAGGCAAATGGCCGTGTTCAAAGATGCTCAGTTCAAAGCTGGAGCAGGAAACCGGTATGGGCAGTTGTTTATAGTCAAAGCTTGATTTGAAAATTGTTAATAATCCACCCCCGCGCCGGTCTGATGGCCATGGGGCATTAAAATACAGACAGTCCGGGGGTAATTATTCTGTCAAGGCGCTGGACTCACCCAGAGACATCCAAGATTCTGTGATGCAGAGAACATCCAAATTGTGCTCTTGAAATTTGTTCTTGAGGATAAAAATTTTGTTGGTAATGGATCTTGCATTGATCACGCACATCCTGATACAGTCCGAAGGCCCAGCAGCAGTGGCGGGAGCGCGTGCCACCAGCCACAGATTTTGAACATCAGCACCTCCTGGTCAGGTCGTGTGCCGCGCCGGTAAACACCTGTTGTTTACATGGTCAGGGTGCGCGGGCAGCTGGCCAACAACAGGGCCCCAGATGCACCACAGGTCCAGGAGGCGAGGATAAGATCCAGATCCAAAACGAGCCCCAGCATCCTTGGCAGAATAATCCACACAGTGCCTTATTTTCACCAAAACTCCAATGCACTTTCCCCGACGTCTGCGGAGTCTCCTCCGGGGAGAAGAGCCAGGGTTAGGAAGCAGGAAGGCAGGTATCCTGGACAGGACCGGAGGGCGAGAGTCCCAACCGCTTTGATGAATCTTTGCAGGCAATTCTGCAAAACTACAGAGCTCCAAAAGTGCCCAACTATCATTTTGCAGAAATGTGTTGACACACTTCATCACACTGCACAACTAATAAAATCAAAACAAAAGCAGAGAGCAATGTATGGCAAGCCATACACACAGGCAACATCTTGTAATACAAGAGTGCTGAAATGATGACAGAATGTTTATTCAGCTGGGCTCCTCTGAAAATTCCTCAGCAGATGTTTGGAAATGAGAGCTGTCAGTTTTACAAAACTTCTGCAGGCAGGTTGAGATAAGACCATCTGTTAAGGCCAGTCGGGGGAGCCGAATTTCAGATAAACACCATTGTTTTGAGGACAAGCAGAACTTTAATGACATCTGCCTTCAGTCTGTGTCAGTCCACTCGCTTTCGAAATGTCCAAATTTAAAAAATGACCATACTGGTGGAGCATGCCTGAGAAAATTCCCCGAGATCTAATCCATTCAGCCAAAAGTCTGATTTCTTCAGACATGAACCAAGCCATCATGTAAGGCAGGCGGCCTGACCAAATCCAGATTTGTCGCGTACGTCTTCCTTGTGTGTTGATACTTTGTAGACCAGGAACCCGCCAAATCCAAAAAGCAGGAACCAGTTGTCATAAATCCAATTAAATATGCATCCTTAAGATCCACAGATGACAGCAG
>JARVLU010000002.1:10077152-10091385 GCA_031762415.1 Simpsonichthys santanae | reverse complement strand
TGTGTGAATGAGAGGGAGGCTGGTGGAACGGTGAGGCTACAAAGAGCAGAGGTCACAAAGGTGCAGGACTTCAAGTACTTTGAGTCCACTGTCCAGGAAAATGGGTAGTGTGGTAAAGAGGTGAAGAAAAGAGTCCAGGCAAGATGGAGTGGGTGGAGAAAAGTTTCAGAAGTGATTTGTGACAAAAGGGCATCAGCAAAGGTCAAAAGGAAAAGTTTACAAGACAATGGTGAAAGTCCAGCTATGTTGTCTGGTCTGGAGACAGTGGGTAGCAGAAATGAAGATGTTGAGGTTCTCCTTAGGAGTGACAAGGATGGATAAGATTAGGAATGATATCATCAGAGGTACAGCACTGGTTGAACAACTGGGAGATAAAGTTAGAAAGGACAGACTGAGATGGTTTGGACATGTCCTGAGGAGGGACAGTGGGCATATTGGTAGAAGGACGTTAGAAATGCAGCTGCCAGGAAAAAGACAAAGAGGAGATACATGGATGAAGTTAGAGAGGACATGGAGGTATTGGAGTGAGGATGGAGGATGACTCACTGTGGTGACCCCTAAAGAATGAAAAGCCAAAAGAAAAAGATTTCAAGTGTGCAAGATAATTTTTTTCAATTTGATATTTTTCTTTGCTCACAGTATAAAAACTTAAATTAGCTCATGGTTTTGGTCTCAAATGAATTATGTATGGAAAAAGCTTAATGTCGAGAAAATCATCATTTTAAAATTAATGTGCAATTCCCAGCAAATAAAATGACAGGAAAAACTTCTGTTTGTGTCCATAATGTTTCCCTGAATGAAGTCAAAGCTCAACATGTGAACTTTTTTTTTTTTTTTACATCAAATACAATTTTAAAATCCTTTTGATGCCTTCTTATTTTTGCAAAAGTCAATTTGATTTTAATGGAAATTTAAGAAGAACTCGTTTTCAGACCTGCAGACAAAAGTTGAGATCAGGCACTAAATAAATTTAAGGCCTAGCATTCTTTAAAGAAATGCATTCCTCCTTCTCCCTCTTTCATGTCAGATCTCTAAATTGTCATTCATAGACATTTCTTTAGGGTTCAAATGGTTACATGAGCTGCAATCTTTAAATGTAATCACTCTGAGTGAAATAACGCCATGAGCCATAATCAATTGCTGGCAGAGAAAATCCCATTTCATAGCCATTTAGAAACATTTTAGCAGCACTTCGAGGATGTAAATAACTCTTAGCTACTCCCACATCAAATTTGACGTTAGTATTAATAGTTGTCTTAGCTTCAGTATCTTCGTTTCAGTTGGCCATGGCAGCCATCTTGAATTCAGATGACCAAAAGATAAGGAGTTGTAGATGTGTACACCATATTTACTTTCTGCAAGTTTCATTGAAACCTGGTCAGTGGTTCATGAGATATTTTGCTGACAAACACAGTTACATGAATGCCTACTTTTTATGGCAGTGGGCTGTATTCAAAAACATAAATACATTTAAAAATATATCTATGTTTTCAGTGTTTTTATCCAAGATGTTTACTACCTAAAAGTTTTGACAGAATGCAGGTTTGCATCAACTTTTTTTTAAAAGTTGTTTACTTTTCATTTTAAAAAAATTTGGGGGGCTGGATGGAGATTGTCCAAGTGCCACTTTTGGCCCTCAGGCCATAAGTTTCTGCTTTGAATAATAAACAAAGTTAATAATAGAATAAAAAGTATTTATATGTGCAAGATTTGCAAAGAAGAGCTTCTATAGTCATTGACCAACCTATTTTTAAACAGTCCCGTCTAATATAGCTTACTCAATAAATCACCTAATGACTCCATTATCTCTCTAAATTCCCACCAAAAAAAGCAACCTTTTGTTAATTTGGATTGTTTAGAGGCTGTTGAACTCACGTTGTCAGTGTACACCAGAACAACATTTATTTCATGTCAGTCTGAAAGAGAAAACAGTTTAAAACCTATAACAGATCATTCACAACATAGATTTATGTGAAACTGGACAAAGAGGATCTCAAATAGATCACTTCTACACCCTTTGCCATCACCAGTGTTAAGATCTTGCCTCCGGCCGTCACACACAACCAGTGTTATTAATGGAAAAGTGCTAATGTCCGCAGAAGGAACCTGGCAGCTCCGAGGCCGAGCAGCGCTTCATTTGACTCACTAAATATGTCAGCCTGCCAGACTTGACGATGCCTTCGGTCAAAAGAAGAAGAAAGAAAAAAAGGTGTTGAATAAATCTTACAAAGTGGGAAAAACCTCCTACCTTTAAAATCTCAGGCGTAAATGACCTTTTAATCTGTCATCTGGGCTTGTCGAACACAAGTGTGACTAATAACTGTTCTGTTTGGATGAAGTTCTGCTATTTTTGCCTTGAAATACTCATTTTTCAATGTATCAAAAAAAAAAAAAAAAGGTTGAACAACCTTAATGTTTAGACATGTCTGGTTTAATTAGAAAAAGACTTTTCAATAAACTGGGACGACAAAGTTGCATTGAAAAAGTAATAATTTCTGGAGGTTCCAGGGTTTTAAGAAAGTGAGATGAAGCACATCAGTGTAAAAGCTGATTTTTATCAGATCTCAGTTCCATCTGAATCCATAAATGATTTCAAGACACATTCCTCGTTGTCCATTTTACAAGGAAAGGTTCTGATCCAGCCATCAGAGTCAGATGAAATCCATTCATCAAATTTAAATACGTGGTTACATCCAGTGAGTGTAATAATGAGGGAACAGAAATGAGCAGGAGAAAGAAAAAAAAAAAAAAACGGGGGTCAAAAAGTCAAAAGAGTACACACCTATTCAATTTTCCTGGATGAAGTTAGGCGAAATGTATTTTTTAAACTTTTGGCCTCAAGAGTTGTAGATCAAAGTGTCATTGCTGCTCTGCTGAGAATGCATCCATCAGTTCATCCTTGTGTCTTTATTGGGGACAGCAGGTTAAACGCTGCACACTACATAACAGCACACATCATTGATTTTATCAAAGTATGATCAATGATTATCGCTGCACACATACAAGAATGCCAAGCAGGTGATATCAATACAACAATCTAACCCACAAGAACATGTGAGGATGAGGATGAGTGGAAAATGTGCTTTGCATAGTGTTACTGTAAAGTCCCTTATCCCCCACCCCCCCAAAAAATCAGCTTTTCAGGAAAAAATAAAAATAAAATAATTAATTAAAGTAAACACAAACTATGAGGCTTAGATTTGGCCACTTTGTTCTTCATCTCTGGGTGCAGTTTAGGATTTTGCACATCCATGTTATTCTCAAAAAAGTGACATTTGCTCCTTTTTTTTAACCAAAACTTTCCATATTTTCATGTTATATACAGTATATCCTGTTCAATTCAAATGAAAAAAAAAATCAAACAAATCTGTTGGAGAACAACAAAAAGTTGCAATTGGTTGGTTGCAAAACTGGTGTCCTCAATCAGACTATATTAGCTTGCATGAAGCAATTTTTGATTTAGTTGCAGCAGCAGGTTGTGTTGGGAAAAGAGTTAATCATGCCACACCTTTACTTGTTCATCTGCACTTTTAACTGCAGTGCAAACCAAACAGTGTCTCCCTGTGCTGGTGCAGTGTGACCAGAGCTAAATGAGATCTTTGGAAGAAAACCTTCCAGTATTTATGTCAATATTTGCCAAAGCAAACATCTGATTCTCAGAGACCATGACACAGTTTGTGGGAAATACTAAATTTATTTTCTCCTAAAAGCTGGTGGCATTTGCACTTCAGGTGTACAAAATTGAAGTGGTCTGTGGGAGAGAGTATAAATCAGTGGTCCCCAACCTTTTTTGCACCATGGACTGGTTTAATGTGTATTAAGTGCAGGATAATTTCTCATTTAATTAGTATATCCCAGCTGTGCCTCATCCTTCTCTGCTCCGCAGTGATTCACACATCAGTACATAAAAGCGCAGCAACTTATGCAAAACTTTAATTACATTTGTGTTTTTTTTTTAAATAAAATTGCCCATGACTTTGAACTTTTATGGGGGTGGAGATTTTTTTCAAGAGCAGAAGCAGAAATGCGAAGGCACCGCTCTGATGCAAATTCAAAAAAAGTTCCAAGACAAAAACCAGCCGTGATGTGATATTAGGAAGCTTTGTTTAAAATTATAGTTTTATTTAGTAAATTGTTTTACAGTCACTTTTTCAGGTGGGTCGAAAAACATGCAATGTAATCCTTCAAATGTGCAGATGTGGCCGCATGCCTCCTCCTGTCTGCCCCGGACCATGCAGCTAAATTACTCCACCTGAATGTAGAACCAACCTGACGCTGCTCAAGAGTGCAAAACAAATGGAGCAAAAATGAAACAATGCACAACCATCGTGAATCTGCTTGTACTGGTGTACAGGACATGGGAGAAAATATTTTTCAGCAAATCTTGCAGGACATGTCAGCGCTCCATTGAGGTAAGCAAATTATTATCAAAATGGAAAATATTCTGACATGCATTTGAAGTGACGTGCACGGTGGTGTTTGCGTTGCACAAACTGTGCTGCAGGGATCTGACTGATTGATTTCATGATTAGATTTGAAAGAAAACAAAATGGAAATCATTTGGAGATGACTGCCTGTCCAAACAGTAAACATGTCTAAATGTATAAGATCCATGTGCAGTCGAGGAGTGTGATGATATGCCAATGACCCGCTGGTCTGTTCCATTAAAGAATACACACACACAAACACACACCAGAGCTTTTTCTGGTCTGTTTCTTCTCATCAGACTGCAGCAGCTGGGATTCATAAGAAATCATTTGACTGAAACATCAACATCATCTGCTAAATCATCATAGGCACTCAAACATTTATTAAAAATGTCAATCAGTGCAGTTACTCAAAACTATTCTGAAGTATTTACATTACTTTACACATACTGGAACTAAATAAAATCATTCATGACAAATTGGTTAAGATGTAGCAGTGAGTATTTGGATATCAGCTTTATGCTGAAGACATCTCCGTTTAATTTTCAAACCTTCACTGCCCCGACACAAATTTCTGCTTCTGTCAATCATTTTTAACGAGCAATAGAAGTGGGATGGAGGGAGGGTGAGGATGAGTGTGTTGGAGGTGAACTGGGGAAGAGGTTCCGCTCAGAAAACGAAAAGGAATTTTAAGAGATTTAGATTTTAAGGAGCAACACAGGACTGAATTAAACCAAGCAGCATGTAACAACTTCATTCATTCATTTACCGTTTATGGAGTCAAAGGGTTGTCCTCAACACCTCGAGAGGAAGATAAAGTGATTCAGTCATGTCACAACAGTCACAAGTTTAACAAATAAATAAATTATGGGCATGGCAAACCTTCAAGGAATGCATAGCATCCTCCACCGTTTATATTAGAGTTTAAACGAGTGGTGCATCCATGTCCCCTGTAGCTGAGGGATTTGAATGGTGCATGTTTGTAGTTTTGAAGTAGAGGGGTTTTCTGGACTGGAATTAAATAGGGAATGCAAATAAACCAAATGTTTTGGTGCAAAATATCCAAGTGTGCAGGAGTTACACAGTTTATTAAAAGAGGTAGGTTTTCATCCACTGCATGTGCAATGACAGAGTCAGGGGGTGACCAGTGGTGGCCTTGGCCACCTTAGATTAATCTTTGGTCACCTTATCATCAGTAGTGTGAAATCTGTTCATTCTCAGAGTTTGTGTTGTGGACGACCCTCAGCTACCATCACGTCAATTCAATTAAAACATAATTAATCCCAAAGGGAAATTAAATAGAACTCATTATCCTCATATCATTAAGAGACATTACAGATACTGAAGGCAGGAAGGATGTCTTGTAAAAGTCCATCCCACAGTGGATCTGAAGAAGCTAGCTGCAGATGCTATCCGATCCGTCCACCCAGACTCTGCTGGCCTCTCGGTTCCCCCAGGGCTGCAGGACCGCCTGAATGCTGGGCAGAACTCCTCCCAGAGTGAAGGCCACTCCTCCCAGCAGCCTGCAGAGCTCCTCATTGCTGTGGACAGCCAGCTGCAGGTGCCTGGGTACAATCCCGGTCCTTCTGCTGTCACGACTGTACAATCAGACAAAATCATAGCCATCTTTGTCCTGACTTACGTCAATTAGCAGTGGCAGCCCTCTTCAGCTGCATTCAAGGGCATCCAAATAATACTTCTGGGAGTTTTATTAAAATCCCAGCTGTCCCTGAGCTATTCTGCTAAAATGACAAATGCACAGACATGGATAAAAACCTCATCACCTCTAAGCCCACAGCGGTTGGCAATAAAATAATAGTTTTAATGAGCAGTAAAATGATCTTTAAAATGTAGCCTGACCTCATAAAAAGCCTTTCTCTCTATGATCGAAGCCGGTTGGACTAATGGAGTTGACATTTAAAGACAGAGCGTCTTCTTCTCTGTATCTCAAAGTAATTTGTTTCTGCATGAAACCAATTCTGAGCCACTATGCGGTTCAGTGCTTATTTTGTTCCTTTCATTAATTTTCAAATTGTCAAGTTAGAGCTTACTGTTGGTTCCTGGATATTTGTCAATAGTGAAGAAGAAAAATGTATTTATTAATTTACTCAATTTTCTTGGCCATTCAAAGCACTGAAAAGTATGAGCAGCCTCCAATTTACCCAAATAATGACCCTGAACCTTCCAGTCAATTGTACAACATTTGACATGATAATAAAAACTTTCCCTCTGGAGCCAAAATAAAAATGGACTTTATCATAGCAAAGTCTGATTAATACTCATTATGTGTCACTTATCCACATGTCAGCGTCACTGTTTGCATTTAGAAAAAAGATCTAAATTTATTTTCCATACAAAAAAAAAATTCTAGTTCAGAGAGAACTTCTCAGCAAGTCTCTGTACTTGTGTATCTTCCTGCAAAAATTACATGATTTCGTTGCTAAAGGTCACGATTGTTTCTTCACTGCTTCATTTTCTTCAGGACAGACTTGACTGACGTTCAGTTCTGTTTCTGTGTAAAACACAGAACTCTGGAAAAAACGTGCTGACATTTTCACTCACTAGTTCTCATGAATTCAATTTGCTCTGTGTTCCCCCCCTTCTTCTTCATTTATTATTCACTTTTTCCTCCCCTTTAAAAAGACCCTTATTCCTATTTTCTCACCATGCAAGCATGAAAAATAAAAAAATAGAGAAGCAAAGTAAAATTTGCAATTTCTGTAACTCTGCAATAACTAAGTAAATGTCAAAAATCTAAAAGCTGCAGTTTCTTTCAGGACATTCCTGCCTTTACATTGAAAAGTTGAGCCTTTATTAATTCAACCTTTATTTATACAGGTTAATCCCATTGAGCCTCGGGGACTTATTTACATGGGACCTGGTTTTAACAAGAAGTGATGATAAAGTGAAGAATACCTTAACCCCATAGAAAAATCGATGGGGTATATTGAAGATGTGATACACCAGACCCAACAATTCAGAAGAGCTGAAGGCCACTATCAGAGCAACCTGGGCTCTCATGACACCTGAGCAGTGCCACAGACTGATACACTCCATGCCACATCACATTGATGCAGTAATCCAGGACAAATGAGCCCCAACTAAGTATTGAGTGCTGTTCATGCTCATACTTTTCAGTTGGCCAACATTTCTAATTTATTTATTTTTTATCTATATTCTCCATTTTCCATGTATTTGCATTTTGTGGTTCTGTGTTGAGTATTGAAGAGTTTATCAGATAATATAAAAACTATCTATACACACACATTTAGTCTCTGCTCACCACCCACACACACCTGGTTTTACTTTGTTAATCATCACACCTGCTTTCAATCCCCCTCCACAAAGAAAAGCCATTTGTCAGTCACGTGTCATTTTAACCAGCATTTGCACTTTTCTGAAAGTAATCCAATTGCTTTTGATCTACAAAATTTAAAATTACTAAATAACTTGAGAATTAAATACAAGCCAAATCATCTTATGGCTATTAAAAGCAATAACATAATAAATAGTTTGAGGTTATAGAATAGGTCCCAAGTTCCACAGAACTCGGTGTCTGCTGGTGTTGCAGTCCAGACCAAACAAAGGCCTTTAGAGATCAGAACGTGCACAAAACCCACGCCGTGTCTGCTCGATCACCAAGAATAGAAGGCATAACATTAAGTCTTATGATACAGTAATCAAATTAAAACAAGCAGTCATAACACCCTTGGATTCACAAGCAAGAAATTCATTTTGCAATTAGCACAAATATGCCAAAGGCTCTTTAGCAAATGTACTTTCTATAATTTAGTCAAACATAAATAACACCACAGTGGCAGGTGGTATTGGACCAATGAATGTAGCCTGTACTGCAGGAGCGTGCATGTAAACTGCACGACGCTCCACTAAGTTCCAGGCTGTCACAAAAGAATATAAAGAGACAGACTAATTAACTGAATCACAAGCACCTGAGCACAACGGGAGCAGGTGAGAGTGGGCGTGGCTGAGAAGCATAGAACTGATACACAGTGAGTAAAAGGAAACACCGGTAATAATAAACACTGCTCATAAAAATAATTCAGGGTAAGACAGATCAAAGTTACAGACGGATCAGATAAACACTGGACCTAAAAAAAAAAAAAAAAAAAACTGGATTACAAGATGTAGAAAATAAAAATAGTTACCAAAAAGGGGAAAAACTAAGCCTGATCTTAAACATAAAGACAATGAAACGGTAATGAAAAAAAAAAAAAAAATAGATTCTAACAGATAAAAAGCTAAAGTTTAATGTGGTAGTAGCTGAGAATTATAACAATCACACTCTGAGCACAACACACATCATGTCCATCACAAAGCGTTCCAGCATCTGCCCTTCTCAACAAACAAACCTTAGTTAAAAACTCCGGCATTAACTGTGGCGGTGCACACGTTCATGGAATGCTAGGCCATTCATTTGTTAGTTTATTTATTTATTTTTTTAATAATTTATCATTAAGTCAGATGAAATTTAAAGACACTTTGAAACCAATGTGTATTTTCTTTATTAAGATCATCTTTATGTATCAATGTAGCTTGTTAATTACCTCCCTCCAGGGCCCCCACACCTTCCCTTTTCACCCTGTCAAGAACTGAGTATAATTATTTAAATGTGGTCTTTGTGAATATTTTTTTCCAGAAATCATGTCTGTAGTCTGAATTTTACACCAGCTGTTGCCCTTTTGCCACTGGCACTTAAAAGTCCCAGAACACAATTTTATTTTAGACGTCCTCCAAGTTTGAAAAAAGGCCAGCTGAATAATGTGCTGACGGTGGCAGCAGATGGTAACATTTGTTGACTTTGCTCTTGCTGTTTCGTTGCATATTCAATAAGGCTTTTTTTGTAAACTGAGCCTGACGCTGCGCACAAAACACAGTTCCTTCTGTCCAAAACAAAGCACCCTAATAAGAAACCCGACCGTAATCACGTTGTAGTCGTACTTCTTGTTTACACCTGCTTTAACTCATGCTAACAGTCTGAACATGGGATCGTGAAAGTCTTGGTAGATTTGCAGCCTTGCTTGCATCAGTCTGCTGTGACAACAGAACTAAAGGCACATCTTGATGCCAGCTGGCCCATGAGACACATTTGCTGTTTTCAGATGATGGTCCTAAATAATTTAATCATAAAACCCTGACCTTCATGAACACCTGAAGGTGTGTATGTGTGTATGTGTGCGTTTCTTCATTTATCTGTAGTGTAATATCTCGTGAACCAGTGGATGGATTTTAATGAAATTCCCACAACGCAGTTATTGGATGCGTGTCTAAAACTCAATGACTTTTATGGTTGACTCCATCCAAGATGGCCTTCACAGCTGAGTGGTATTATAAAACACAAAACATGCTATACAACTCTACATCAGTCAGTTGTACAGATGTGGAGCTATACTTTGGTGAGATATTAGCTGAGAGTTGTTCACAACGCACACTCTGAAAATTAAAATCACAAGATCTGGTTTGAAAACTTAGCCATAAACTACAGTATTGAAGTCAACTGTATCTGTCTGTTAGCAAAATATCTCAAACCACTGGAAATATTTTTAATGAAAATATTAGAAGTTATCCATTGGATTTTGATCAATAATGGATCATCTTTTAGAGTCTGCACAGTTTAAGATGCCTGTCACAGCTCATCAGTCTTAACAGAAAAATGTCTGTTTCTTTTGTTTTTTTGTTTTTAATAATTTTACAGTTATTGAGTTTATTTTGGTGTGGTAGTAGCCGAGAGTCCGAAAGTTCAAGCGCTAACACACCTTCCAGGATCTCACAATATTGTGTTGAATTGTGCAAAATAATTTTAGTAAGGTTTTACCAAAAACTGCAAAAAAATAAAATAAAACCTTTTTCATTAAAGTCTTGGGCAGCACAGTGGCGCAGTTGGTAGAGCTGCTGCCTCTCAGCGAGCAAGTTGCCCTGGTTCAAATCCCGGTCCGGGGGCCTTTCTGGGTGGAGTTTGCATGTTCCCTCTGTGCATGTGTGGTTTTTCTCCGGGTAGTCCGGTTTCCTCCCACAGACAAAAAGAAGAAAAAAAAAACATATGTTAGGCTGATTGGTAACTCTAAATTGTGATGGACACAAACTTTAAAACACTGGCATGATTACTGATGATGATGGTTATTAAATATCTCATGAATCAGTGGACAAACTATTGAACTTGTAAAAAGTAATAAATGGATGAACATCCGGCTCCCAACCCTGATCCTTGAGGAACACCATCCTGCATGCTTGATTCAGTGGCTTAATTAATCCTGCAGAAGCTTGTTAATCACCCAGTAATTAAAATCAGGTGTTTTGGAGCAGAGAAACTAATAAAACATGCAAGATGGTGTTCCTCAAGGACCAAGGTTGAGAATCCATGAATACGACTGATTACCTTTTTGGAGTTAACCCAATTAAAGATGGCTGCCACAGGCAACTGACCTTAAAAACACAAAATTTGTCATAAACTAGTCAATTTTAAAGAAATGACTGTGTATGTTTTCCTTCAAGGTCAAGATCAAGGTTTTCTTTATTGTCATTCTCATCGCATATGGTACATGTGGTGGAACAAAATTGTGTACACAGGGTCCCAGTTACATCCAACATAAGTATAAATTGTAAACGAAAAACAGTAATCAGATCTACAATATGAACATGAGGATCATGGATCCTTCATGGATGCTGGACCTTTAAATATTTCTGCAAAAGACATTTTGTTTACAAAAAGGAATAACTGCATTGTCCCTGTGGCAACTCATCTATTTTCATTACGTATTATTAAATTCTAAATCAACTTGAAAGACTTTGGATGTAACTGACCACTTTCTGCATTAAGTACAAACCGCCACCCCCTCTATCTATCTCTCTGCATCTAATTACCATGAAAGGTTTAAGTAGGGTCCCAAAAACAAGCTGGTCTGCACATTACTTTGCCTCATGGAGTTTAAAAACTCTCACCTAAATTCTCTAGTGAGCAGTCTTCCCTCATATGTGTGTAAATGAATCACTGCCTCTGCAAAACACCACCTCGGACAGACCGTGGGGGTCTGGATGAACCCAGCTTTCCCAAGAGATTTCTCTGCCAAGTCTCATCTCCCTGAACCGGATGGGGATTTTTTTTTCCTGCATTTTTCAAGTCAGCATTTGTAGCAACAGACTTTGTCCACACTTGGAGCCCAAGGCAAAGTGTGTGTAGTGGGTCTAGTGTGTGTATGTGTGTGTGTGTGTGTGTGTGTGTGTGAGAGCTTTGTCTTCAGCGTGCCTGACCCTGCATAATGCCAGCAAAGCACATTGTCAGCTTCTTGTTGAGTAAATAAGGCTTCATGGAAAACTTGTTATTGACAGAAAATAAATGCTTGTTTGTGTTTTTCACACAAACTGACACTTGCAGACAGAAAATGTTGTTAGTTTTTTTTTTTTCAGACTTTCTTAGGAAGTCCTTAATATTGTCCCAGTCATCTATATTGAATATGTTCACTTCTGAAATTGACCCTGATGAAACCTGTTGATGTTTGCCTCTTTTTTTAAAAGGTTACGTTGCGTGAAACTCCCAATAATCGGGCCCAAGATAAACAACACAGTCCAAAATGAGTTCGCTCAAAAAGGAGCCGTACAGCAAACTAGATGAATTCTGACTTATGGAAAGAATTCATAAACATTCTGAACTTCTCTGTGATACATGTTGAGACAAACAGAATCTTTAGAACAATAACCACCAGACAAATACCAAGAACCAGACTCATTCTAGAATTCTAGAATCGGCGTGGCTTCATGTTGTAGCAGCTCTGTTACATTTTGCTTTTGGAAACTTTAATTCCTATTTTTCTGGATGTAAATCACATTTTTTGGATGGTTGTTTCTTCTGGTATCGGATGCTGTGCAGCTGGAAGGATTTTTACTGAAACTGATTTACTTTTGGACGTTTGTTATGATGCGTTGTGGAAGTCGGCAGAAAGAGACGAAAAATATTTTGAGTCTCGATTTATTCTCAACATCTTCCAACATCAGGCTCAGGAGAAACAACTAAACAACAACTAACAACCGTTGAACTAGTCCAGAAGACCAGACTTAGCTTTTTTAGATTTTTCTACCTGGATTATTGAGCATGCATCAGGGTACGTTGAACTGCTCTTTTTATATTCTGTCCCCTTCACAATAAGAGCACATTCTGATGTGAAATATATACTTTTTGTCCGCCACAGCCTAACCATAACAACAAGGTGTGGGTTTTTTTGTTGTTTTGTTTTGTTTTTTGTTTTTTTACAACCAGGAGCAGCTGATTATTATCTTAAAAACTCAAATAATATCTCAGCTAGAACCTCAAATCTCAAATGAGTTGAAAAGGAGACTCCGTGGATGCATTCCATCTATCTGCCAGCGGTGCTCGAGTGCCTGACCGCTGATCTCCTAAGATCTCCTAAGGAGATCCTGGAACTGGCAAGAAATGTGGCTTGTGACAGCAGGACTAGGATTGTCCCCTGGCACCTGCAGCTGGCTGTTCGCAGCGACGAGGAGCTCGGCAGGCTGCTAGAAGGAGTGTCCATCACTTTGGGAGGAGTTCTGCCTGGCAATTGTGCGGTCCTGCAGCCCAGGGGAACAGAGGGGTCAGCCGAGTCTGGGTGGACAGATCAGACAGCATCTGCAACAAGTTTCTTTGGATCCACTGTGGATGGACCTTTACAAGAGATCCTTCCTGCCTTCAGCCATCAGTGTCTGACATCTCTTAATGAAACAAGGATAATGAGTTACAAAATTTAATTTCCCTTTGGGATTAATGAAGTGTTATTGAATTGAATTGACTCCAGGACGTTGAGCATGAACACTGAATATACAGTGGGTTGCAAATGTTGTCACTCTTATTGGCATTCTTCCATTTTGTGGCACTGCAGGAAGTTCTTTAAATTTATCTTTTTAATTCATTTATAAGTAAATTTTCTACAAAAAAGTTTTAAAATTCATGAACTTGAATGTAGAAAAAAATGTCTTTAACTAAGATGATGCGTGCATGTTTTCAGCCACCACAAAACATACATACAGCAGTCCCAGCATTAAGTCTTTTCAGGTCTGTCTCCAGGATCTTGTTTTGTAAAATCTCTATGTCCATTCTTCCTTTAGGTTGAATGGCTGTTGTTAGTGTCCAGCAATCTTTAAATCAAACCAGTTTCTCAGTTGAACTGTGATCTGAGCTTTGACTGGCCCACTCCATATCATTTACTTGGTTCTCCTTCAATCTGTGTTTAGGGCCATTGCCCTTCTGGAAGCTGAACTTATGTGAAAAGTCTCAAATCTCTGGATGAGGTTCAACAGGTTCCTTTCAAAGACTTCTCTGTATTTGGTTCCATCCGTCTTTTCTTAAACTCTGCAGTTTCCCAGTTCCTGCTGATGAAAAATGTCACCACAGCATGATATTGCCTCCACCATGCTTCACTGTAGAGATGCTCTTCTCAGCATAATGAGAGCCTGAGACATTTGTCTCATCTGATGACCATTTGTAAAGAACAAACAGTCCAGCTTTTGTTTCCTGTAAGCACATATTTTTTTCCGGTCTCATCATCATTCCATTTTCTAATAATGAATTTATTGAAGTTTTATGAGATGTTCGGGTTTTTTTACAACCCAACCCTGGTCTGTAAATCTTTGTCTTCGTCTCTGGCCTGTGTGGAGTTCCTTGGTCTTCATGCTGTCTCTTTCTTGGTGGCAGCTTGAAACTTCTTTCAATATTGTTCAAAACTCAGAACTTCACATTACCCTCAAATATCCAGATGCTTTTTGTAAAAAGAAAAAGTATTTACAATCTCAAGGGTACA
>JARVLU010000002.1:10051595-10063407 GCA_031762415.1 Simpsonichthys santanae | reverse complement strand
TCCTAAGACTGAGCCTTGTGGTACACCATTGTTGACTGTTAAATAACTGGAAGAAGTACCATTATGTTTAACACATTAATATTATACATATTAATGAGACACTTGTCTTGCCATACAGAGCCGCCTTCGTCTCTCTCCAGAACTCCTGGAGCAAACGTCAAATCAGCTGCATTTCACCGCCCAGGAGACATGCAGCTGATTTGACCAGTAAAGTGCATTTATTAAGGAAAAGTTCAACTGAGACACACCTTTTATTATAATGTCAAACAAACAAATAATTGTTTTTAAGCGTTAATCTTGTTAAATTCTTGTCAAAGTCTTCCCCTGCATGCTCCCGTGGCTGTCATTTTGGCAGCCAATCAATTTTTGGCACAACACCGGCCCTCATTTCCAGGTTGTCAGCGGTGACGCGTAATAGATGTGACATGTACGGCGAAGCAACATTTTTTTTTTTCCCACTTTGACATATTTGGACTGATGCAACTCATATGGCGGTGCGATGTGTATGGCAGCATGTACGGTATTTATAAAGGTTTTTCAAGTTAGCGGAGTATATTTTTTTCAAGTACAAAATGGATGCTGTAGTCCTTTTGTCCCACATTATCAAGTTTAGACTTTCAGCCATCACTATCTTTAGCCCCTTTCTCAAAATGTGTCTGTTGTGTACCTGCGAGGAGCAGCCCTCCTCAAGCTCCCTGCTCATTCACAAAACACAATCATTGAGCTGCCGGTCTGTGCCGATGCAGGTTTTCATGAATGAAGCCGACATAGCAGAACCAAAGGAGTCATGATGGCTCAGTGCTGTTGACATCGAGTGCTTTGCAGGAAATGTACGTTGGACACCTCCCATTCAAACTCACTCGCTTGGCAGCTCTACAGATAACGGCTAACCACCTGTGCCACCCTGGTCTTTACATAAAGGTCACCACAAGAACTATTTGACTTCTTTTGACCTCACTTGAAATTTTTTTTTGTTTTGTTTCACAAAAATGCATTTTTATCTTTGACTTGTATTGAGAATACTTACACACATGCAGACTCATGCAATGTAACAAGTTTCCTAACTGGTTGGTGATGAACCCGGTCGCTCTGTTATGATGAGGTTTTCATTTCAGTCCACAGTCCCTCTTTATGCTGACCTGCCTATAATAAAAATGTGTAGGAACATTGTCTAAAGTGCACTTCTTAGCTGTGTTATCATTAAGAGTTAGCAGGGTGCACTCAGCTGAGTGCATTTTAAATGTTTAATTTATTTAGTGGTATGATGCAACAGCTACTGGACTGCTCTAACGTTGGATAATGAAGTCCTTCTGTTGTGCAGTCGTTGGTTGTTTACACCACAACATTTTACAACAGATGTTTTATGGTTCAGCATAATATAGAACCACAGAGAGAAGGTCAGCAATGGTCAGCTCCAACCAGTCAGTGATAAATGTGATTAAAACCCTGATCAAATAATTAAGATCAGATTTTTACTTGTCCATTTTTTTTTTAATAAACGCCTTACAGTCTTTTTTTTGCTGAAACTTGTTGCACTTCTTGGACTTTGATACGCCTCCTAAACAGTAAAAAACTGTTCAATCCATTGTTGTTTTCATGTTTGTATGACTTCATGACATCAACCATAACATCTCATTGTCTTTCAAATTGTCTTTAAGCTTGTAGCTCATCAAAAGTTTAATTTATCTTAAGTTTGAGGAGCAGCAGATCTTACATTCAACTTTCCTTTACCCAGTATGGCTAGAGGCAACCAGCAGGAGACTTTAGGGCTGCACAATGTCATGTTCCTGCCAACCCTGCGCAGCCAGTGTGACCCTCAGCAGGCCAAGAAATGGCTGCCTCTGGCAGAGTCCCTGCAGGTTTTGGGCACATATGCCCAGACTGAGCTGGGCCACGGTCAGTCCCTGATTCACAATGAAACTTATGAACTTCAGGCACTTATATGAAATGTTTTATTTAAAATGGCACAGAGTGGCATTCTGGTTTTTGAGTTTTGAGCCAACTGTACACGTTGTTCTAAAACCAAACCACCTTCATCAAGTCTGGAACAGAACCAGATTTGAATCAGTGGAGATCTCTTGTACATGTTTGACAGATCCACATCACGCAGAGCATCAAAAGTAGTTCTTTGAGTTTCCTTTAGATGTATTCACATGTTGGATTTTTGGACATTTTAAAGTAGGGCTCTATATATCTGTTATTGATAGCTTTTTGAACAACCTCTTTGAGAAAACGGGGTCCAGTTTTGACCAAATTGAGCTAATGGTTAGTGCAACAAGACCAGAGCAATCAGTGTTTTAAATGCTCCGATTTCCAAGATTTCAAGAGGTTTTCATGGCACCATTTCTTAGAGCTTTACACTGCACTGTTTAGTATCCCACTATTCCTCTCATAACATTTTATGCAGGGCTTCATTTGTAAATCGATTGATGCTGGAATGCAAATAGCGCGCAGACAGGTGGGGGGTGGGGTTTAGGGGAAGGTGTTGGATGAAGGCACTTCATCCCTGTAGGACATGCCGGGCAGGAGCTTGCGTGCATGCTGTGGTGGGAACATCCACTCTACAAACTGGGTCCTCCGGGCCAAGAGCAATGTCTCCTCTCGTTGTTTTTTAAATACGGTAATCAAAATTTTATTAATAAACCACTTAAACTGTCAAACTGATTTGCAGTTTAGTTGTGCTGTTTAATGAAATGTTTGCATTTTTTAATAAAAATACGTGATGACTTTGGACTTTTAGAGGTGGAGATTTGAGTTGCAAGATCCGAACAAACAGTTTCCAGAATGCACCTGGTCAAAATGAGAGCGTTCACACAGATCCTGTTCCAGCAGGATCTGGCTCAAATTAGGCCCTGATTTTATGGGTGTTTGGTGCATGTGGCAGCAGCTGCTAGCTGTATCACACACCAGTCTCTTACATAAGATTTCTACCTAAAAAAAAAATTAATAATAAGAATTTTCTGTTTTTGTTATTTTCTAACAACAAACTCAGCTCTGGCAGTGGGTCTGCTCCGTGTGGACTATACTTTGCCTGTTGATACAGTTCAAGTTGCCTGACGTCCAAAGCTGATTGTCTTCATACACAAGCTACTTTTTAAAACCTCGTACGGCCGTCAGTGTAGCGTCCATGGCTGTTTCAGTAGACATGTTGTGAATTTCTTGCTGGATTGGACCCAGTCTGATCCAGAAGTGCTCCAGCTGCTGACTCTAGCTGTTTGCCATTTATTATCAGATGTGCAAACATTTATAAAGTATCATTTGCATAAACTGCTATAAAGTTTTGAGCTGCTTTAAGATCTCTTCTGATCTTGGCTACAGTTGAACCAGCCATTAGCTCATCACCGCTTTAAAAGATCAACTCTTTTTCTTCAGGCTGAGTTTGTTCACAGAGCCAGTTACAACCAGTAAGATAACTTGTACACACTGCCCCACTTCAAAATGTATATTCCTCTAACATCTTCCTCATAATGCTCGTGCATCTGTTCCTAAAGTACTTCAGCTAGAGTTGACAGGTTTAGCACAAAACAACACCTATAGACTAAACCTAAACTAAACTAGTTCTGTCTTGTCTAAAACATAACCAGTAACATAACCAGTAACATCGCTGTAACACCTTTTCCACTCCCACCGTGCTCATATGTTTCCCATGTTAAAATAATAATACACAGAAGTTTGTGTGTTTCCTGATCCATATTTTAACAGATCTCTTTGACAAAATCAACGATTGCAAATATTTTGGGGCGTTTTGTTTCTATTGACTAGTTTAGTTTAAACTTTACATCTTGGGTGACAAGGAATTGAAAACTTTATATTTTGAAGTCAAACTGGCCGTGTTCTCATTCTGGAGTCTGCTGTTTTGAGTTGAAGATATCTGTCTTCTGTCAGAGGCCTCTGGATGTCTCTTTGTAATCTGAGAGGCAAATGTGGGTCAGAGAGAATGTAGGCCAGGGCAGCCATTTTTCTTTTCCTTTCTTTTTGAATCAAGTTTGTAAATTGGTAAACAATCTGTGCACATTTACTCTCAAAATTTAGAACCAATGTTTATGGATTTTAAGGCGATGCAGTTGTAAAAAGAAGCCCTTCTTTCAGTTTTAGGGTGATGTTGCGCAACTGATTCCATCATGTCCTTGTTTATAAAGAAAAGCAAACTCCAGGTGAAAGCCTGTGTGTAAAACTAGGTCCACTGTTGCTGCTTCCAACTATCAGCCAGGCGCTGGTCCAGTGGATCACTGGTCATCATCAGTGTGGCCACGTCTACATACGGAGGAGTTTGTCACTTTACTGCTCTGGAGAATACAGGTGTGTATTAAGACAATGCCAAGCTGGAAAGACATCAGCAATGACCTTGGAGGATCAACTATTGCTGCACATCAACCTGGAAATGGTCAAAGATCATTTCTGGACAATTTGACAGTTTCTCCAGGAATTTATGTTAACCCCCCCCCCCCCCAGTTATAGAGAATTAAAAAAAAAACGACTGTCCACGGTCTTGGGCAGCACGGTGGTGCAGTTCATAGAGCTGCTGCCTCTCAGCAAGAAAGTCGCTGGTTCAAATCCCAGCCCTGGGCCTTTCTGGGTGGAGTTTGCGTGTTCTCTCCGTGCATGCGTGGGTTTACTCCAGTTTCCTCCCACAGACTTTAGTTGGTATCATGAGTGAGCCATTAGAAAACAACAGTATTATACTGTATTTAAAGTGTTGCAGCAGAAATCAGCTTCTTCAGGAAAACAACGTGGCAGCAGGACTTTCATTCAAGTGAACATCTGGAACAAAACAGGAGAACAAAGTTAGCAGTTCTTCAAAGCATCGTGCTCAGAGAGGAGTCAAAGCTTCTCGGTGCGAACGCTTCACATAACTGTCAAATGCAACGGTCGAGGTTTGATCCTTTGCAAAGAAACCTGTGTGACCCAGATTTAGTTACACAATAAGACTTTGATCTGAAATATGGCTGCTGATCTACAACCAAACAATCGATATCAAGTGGTGGTGAGGCCTTCAGCTCATAAAGAACTGGGCTGGATGTTCTTCTACAGGTCTCTGGACCATGGAGGCTCAGACCACTTGGTTTTTCACTCACAGCTTTTCCTGTTTGCTCTTCTTTCATAATACTGTGATGGAATCTGTTGTGAGTTTTTGTACACTTGAAGTTGGATTTTAACGATTTCAGAAACTGACTGGTACAAACTAGATGTTACGTACAATTCATAAAATTGAAGAACTGAAAGAAGGTTTATTTCTTTTTCTGACTGAATCTTTATTGTTGTGATTGATTTATGAGCTGGAGACCTGTTGAAATGGGGATGAAATTAGTTGTTTTAAGTAAATTTTAATTACGTGTACTGTTTGTTTCAATCAACACTTCCAATGTGCATGTCATGCTCAAAAGCTGTTTTGTCTTTGTTTGCTCGCACCCTTCTGTCCTCCCCTTCACCCTCATTTAAACCATGTGAACAATTTACTACAACTCTGTCAATGAAAAACCTTCCACCATTTTACTTCAACTTATCTGCTTGAACTTCCTTCCATTACTCTGGCTCCAAATCAAAAATATTTTCTTCCTCCTCCCCTTTTCCACATCACCACCTCCGTTTCTTCTGTTATCTTTGTTCTTCTTGCTTGGACAAGTTGTGTGCACCCAGGCAGGCCATCGCCCCTGGACCTTCATTTGGCGATGTTCCTGCCCACTCTGCTCAACCAGGCCTCTCCAGAGCAAATGGAGCGTTTCTTCATGGCCACCTGGAACCTAGAGATCATCGGCACCTACGCTCAGACTGAGATGGGCCACGGTAAAAACCAACAAATCCGTTCTGAACGCCAGTACACCCCAAAAATATTCTGTAATGAGACTCTTTTAATGTGTGGATACATTTGATCCTGCACCACTCAGCATTAACAAAAGTCATTCTGACTGGATGTTAAAGTTTTTAAACTCTAGAAAATAATTGAAAATGTTGAGCTTATACATTTTACTTGTATTAATTTTACTGTAAAATGTGGGTGGGGTAGGTGAAGTGCCCACACCTGCCTCCACCCTCATTTGCCCCACTCTGGACTCGTGAGCAAGGCCCTTAACCCCCACCATCTGCTCGCCTGGGTGTCCTAGATACTGTATCAGCTCTCTGCTCCACACAGAGGGCTGTGGTAGCTCAGTGGTCTGTGGTTGCATCAGGAAGGACATCCGGTGTAAAAAACAATTGCCAAGTCTTCTTGTGAGTTAGTTCACTGTGGCGACGACCCCTGAGGAAGGGAGCAGCCAAAAGAAGAAGGAAAATAAAGTAAGGGCAAAATAAACTTACAAGCTGGTCCCATATGTAAACGTTAAACCAGTATGTCATGAGGCTGCAGCTGCTGGGTGGATAAAAATCATAGGAACATGTTGCATTCTCAATGAACTAAGTCTTTGTGACCAAGTGAGCAGCAAGTCATGCAGTGGTGTAGTCGATACTCGAGTATAAAGAGTATACCTACTAAAAAAGCTTAAGAATTTCAGTATACCCACTTAAAAGTGCCAAATGATACATGACATCTCATTACACATGTGTCATTGAAACGTTAAACAGCAGTGAAACGCTTCTGTTTAAATCTAAAACATGTTTTTTAATACAGTATAAAGCCAACAAATGAAATAGTTTGTCCATTTATTCACATATAAGCGTCAGAGAATTTTTGAAATGCTCGTTATGTTTAAAAATCTAAATAAATTGATGATTACAACTGTACAAACCTGTGTACTTTGGTTTGTAGGTGCAGTATACTACAAAAATGTAGACTACACCACTGAGTCACGGGACTGTGTTTTGAACGGAGACAACAAAATAATGTGCACGGCTGAGACAAAGACAAGCAGACAAGAGTTTTGTAAGCGTGCACGCATAAAAAAAAGGCCAGATTTTCTAAAATTGTTTTCAACAGCTGCCACGCTGGGACACTGGGGGTGCTTGTAGTTTTTTTAGACAAGTTTTTCTGGACTGAAACTGAACAGAACAGGGAATTCAAGTAAACTTTAATGTTTTAGCTGCAAGATATTTAAGTGGGTAGAGTTACACTGTGGAGAACAGAGGTAGGTTTATTTATTTATTTATTTATTTATATATTTTTTTGTTTTTGTTTTGCATGTCAGAGGCAGCACAGAGTGACACATCCTGGCGAGCGGAGGAGGTGAAGGGGGTGGACGATGGTGGCCATCAGCCTCCCATTCATTTGAGAAAACCATACATTTAAGCAGTTTCCTCAAATGATTGGGGTTGCTGGTTTACATACTGGTCGCTGGTGGTGGTCTTCATGGATTTTGATTTTGGCCTTTCTTATGCCTAGATGTAGTGACACCCCAAAATGGAAGTTGGTTCCTCGCTCATTTTTTAAGATATCATACTCACAACACGAACGGATGGACAGAAGATATCTCCAAATCCCCTTCACCCTCTTCAATGGGGACAATAGTAATAATAAAGTCCAGCTGCTTAGAATCCAACTACATTATGAGTGATGACTCAAGACTTTTGCACAGCGCTGTGTAGAGTTACACAGTAAAGCCATGATTCAGACTTTATTGTTCTGGTGTGTGTTTTTAAATGATTAGCTCGTAGAAGATCAATGAAGCGGGGCAGAATGTTCGTTGCCGTTTTTGAACGATGCTCTGCTGTGAACCAAGATGTTTGACACATTAAGAGTTGTTTCATGACCGTATCAGTTCATTGACCGGATGAACTGCAGGAGTTCAGGTTGCAGCGTTTCTACTTTCACTGACTGCATGAGACAGAGGGCGGTTTCTTTGTCGCACTTTAGGTTTCCACCTTTCCTCGCTTTCACAGAGACGTGCTGAACAGTGCAGGTGTTTGATGCTTCTGTCGTTTGATTTACAGCGCCGGCGGTGATGGATGGGTGTGCAAATGACCAGTTCTGCTTCTGCACTCCGCTGCAGACGAACTGCTGCGGCACGAAACCGAAAGCAAACGCAAAAACAACTGCAGTCCCATCTGTTCCTTGTTTATTCAATTTGCCGTAATGTCACGGCAATCTAAGCTAAAATAATAAACGCATCACGTGTGAAATTCTTTGCGTCGCTCGTGTTTCCACTTGATAAGGGAAATTGCATTTTTCAGAAACTCTTGCTTCTCCTGTGTCTGTGGTGACCTCTGCCCCTTCTCTGTAGCTCACATGAACCAGAATATAATTAAATAAACAATTTACAAAATTTAAACCCATTTAATGGCTCAGTAATTACAGGAAGATTTTTTTTTTCTTTTTCATGAGGCTCACAGCGACACAAGATCTCCAGTGATCTGTTCATCCAGCCTGCCGACAGGAGCAACACCTTCCTGCGCCCGTGAAAGCACGTCCACATGTAGAGACAGAGATAAGTAATAATTTGACTCCAATTAACATGATTACACCCTCACCTTGTTGCCAGAGCAATGGCTGCAAATATCGATGATCAGTGATGATAGATGGAGAGAGGCATAGCAGTTACTGATGAAAACATGATGTGCGAGCGTGGACAGAAGCGAGAGGCAGCCCCCCCAGGGCATCATGGGCTGTTTTATACAGTGCTGACGAGGACAGCTATATTAACAGAGAGATGATATCAGGCAGGGCGGGGTGTGCTGGATGCTAGTGGACAAGAAAATTATCAAAAATCCCACAAAATTCTAAGTTCTCGGGTAATGTTGATCAAGTCAGCTGAAACGTGCAGCTGGACTTTGGCACAACTGCCTCATCCATCTCCAAGGCATATAATAATAATAAGAAGAAGAATAAGAATGTCATACAATGTCATCATGTTTCCATATAATGGCAAAATTAGTATGTGTGCATCACAACTTCCAGTACCAATACAATTCAATTCAGTTCAGTTTATTCATGTAGCGCCAAGTCACAACAGAAGTCATCTCAGTGCACTGAACAAAAACATCCATGTATGAAAATAATAATTTAAAACTTTATCTGAGGAGCAGACTTCCTGGAGTACATATCTGTTACAGACCTTGCTGTACCTGTTAAGTACCTAGTAAGTACCAGGTGCAAATACGTACTGGGTAAGTAGCCGGGTCATGCTCTGTAAGAACGAAGGTGTGTCGCTGTATAAGTTACACCTTTTTGCATAAATTAGCATGTCTGCAACATGTACAGCAAAGTGACTTCTTTATGTCTTTTCCCCCGTCATTCGGTTTCATTCATTCTAATATGGGAAATACTGAACACTACCATTTTCAGCCACTAGAGGGTGTTCAACTAATATGGCAAGCCAGTTGTCTCATTAATGGCTAAAAGTAGCTATTAATGAGACACTTGGCTTGCCATAGTAACCACCTTTGTCTTGCTCCGAAATTCGTGGAGCAAATGTCCAATCAGCTGCATTTCACCGCGCCGCCCAGGTTAACAGCTAATTTGACCATTAAAGTGCATTTATTAAGGAAACGTTCAACTGAGACACACATTTTGCTATAATTTCGAGCAAACAAATAATTGTTTTACGTGTTAATCTTAAATTCTTGTTAAAGTCCTCCCGCACATGCGCCCGAGGGTGCCATTTGACAGCCAGTCGATTTTTGGCACAACACCAGCCCACGTTTCTGGGTGGTCAGCGGTGACGCATAATAAATGTGACTTGTATATCGAAACAATGTATTTTTTTAATTCACTTTATTAGACAGTTTTGGACTGATGCGACTTATATGGCGGTGTGACATGTATGGCAGCAAGTACGGTAATCATATCAGAACAAGCCCAGTTCCTGTTGGTACCAGGAAAGTTTTACATAAGAATCTCATATACCCAGTAAGTTACCTGGTAAATACCCATTACATCATTTGTAATGGATACAAACAAACAAGGTAAAGTCTAAGCCCATATCCAACCAGGAACATACCTGGTAAGTAAGAAGTACCAGGTGCGTACCTAATGGGCTGTATTATGAATTGCATCCTGACTTCCTTCTGTCTTCTTGTACAATGATGTATAAAGCAGAGGTTTTCAAAACTTTGGGGTCTGGGGACCGGGGAGCAAACATTTCCTGAGACCCCGCTCATAAATCTTATGCTGATTCAAAATATTTTACTGTCATTTGAACCCCTAAATTATTCAAGAATTATGTTTTGGTTTGTTTGGTGAGTTTATTTTACCTTTTTCTGCACTTTTTTAAAGTATTTGACATAGCTAAAAGTTTATTTTTTTTTATTTTGAGGACCCCAAAGTTGCAGCTCGCAGACCACATGGGTCTTGGGTCCAAACCTCAATTTGAGGATCTCTGCCATAAATCTTTGCCTGGATTTCTTGCTTTTTGCTTCCACCTAAATGTTTCAGGTTATCAAACAAATGTTAACATCAGACAGAGATAACCGGAGTAAATACAAAATAGAGTTTGTAAATCATAATTTCATTTATTAAGGAGGAAAAGGCTCTCCAAACCGACCTGGCCTCAAGTGCACCTGCTTGTGCCAGCCTTGGCAGCACCAGCTTCAATGAGTTGTTTGTGATAACTGGAGAAGAGTCTTCCACCTGGCTGTGGAGGAATGTTGCTGCTGGGCTTCGGATCATCATCCTGCTGCAGAACCAGTGACTAACTGGTGGTCAGATATTCTTCAGGATTTTATGAGTGAGAAAAGAATTCATCATTCCACAAGTTACAGTCAGTCATTCAGATCCTGAAGCAGTAAAACAGACCATTACACTACCACCACCATATTTGACTGTTGGTATGATGTTTTGAGTTTTGTTTTTTTAATGAAGTGTTAGTTTTACATCAAATGCAAAAAGTTCTGTTTTCGTGTATAATTCTTCAGAGTATTTTTTTCCCAGACAACTTTGGAAACCTCAGCATGTTTATTCCGTTGTTGTTGTGTGTTTTTTTTTTTTTTTTTTTTTCTCCTTTCAAATGTTAGACAAATCTTTATGCTCTTTTGTGTCAGCTGTGGTTTTGGTCTCCATGGAGGCCATTTTGGTCTTTTTCTTTTTTGTTGAATCATGAACTTTGACCTTAACTGAGGCAGGTGAGTCCTGCAGGGCTTTAGATGATGTTCTGGGTTCGTTTGGGACCTCCTGGGTGAGTCATTGATGCACTCTTTGAGTCGTTATAGTGGGAAGGTTCACCACTGTTCCATGAAATACAAACTTTTTCACAGCACTTTAGCTGTTTGGGACTTGCAGAGCTGTCTGGGGGGTAAAAATGAATTTTACACCCACTCAAAATCACGACTTAAACAACACATGATGAGAAAACCAGCTTTTAGTGGTGTGTGACATGCCGATTGTGCAACCTGTGGTTTAATTTTGTAACAGATAATTGTAGCTAACAATCTGATTGCAGTTTTGTAAGGAAGTTTTGGGGGTACAGAAGGCTTCAACAGCATCACACACTGCCATCTACTGGTAAACTGTGATTTAAAGACCCACTGGTTAGACAAACCAGCTGCCTCAGGGAGCCAGTAAGCAGCAGCTTGTGTTCAGGTTTAATTCTAATCAAAATTACTAATCAAAATGGAAAAACGACCTCGCTGCCGTCCTCCAGAGGAATGATTAAACTAAAGTGGTCCTGCTGAAGTACCCAGAGCAGCATGTTTAATTATGGTGCTGTGAAAAAGTTTTAAAGCACACCTGACTTATTTACACTCTCCATCCAGGGAGTCTGGCTTTGTTCTGCTCTTTTAAAGTTGTCTTGATCAATACTTAGGCAAGTTTTTCTTCTGCTGCTTTTTATCTCATTTTCTGTGCTTAAAGCACGAGAAAAGTGTGTTAGTGTTTCAAATAAAAAATATCTGCTGTGAAAAAGATGAATGATGCTTTTTTTTTTTTTTTTTTTTTTTTTTTTTGGTCTAT